>JABUQX010014748.1:0-30000 GCA_015478945.1 Trachelipus rathkii
CAAGTACTTCGTTCAGTTCAGGTGGGTGTTTAACCGTTTTCGCATTTATCGTGAAACAGCACAACGTTTTTCGTGCCACTTCACCCTATATCATTTCAACCCACATACTACAATCACCTCTGAATCAACATTTGTAGAATCAATCTCTCTATCCTATCCACGATATCACTCTCTGGCACCTGGATAACATACTCTCAATCGTTTCTTTTTATTCTTAGTTTGAAAAGTCCTATCTAGGTATCGTATCATAGAGTCTCCAATTAGCAATTTATCAGTCTTCCCTTCAGAAAACTCAACATTACCATTGGCACTCTCTGATCCCTCCCCATCCGGAAGACAGTCGAACCTGTTACTGCAGGTCAAAGGCTGACTGACTTTCGAGATCCTCATCTTTAAATCATTATTTCTAGTTTCTACAACTCTATATTCATCTGCAGACCTATTATACCCTACTTTACCCTTTTCCCTCTCATCTTCCTGCCTAGGTGAATCACTATACCTGTCTACCCCTATATCCCGCTCCCTCCTTGCCTCGACATCCCTACTAACTTTTTTCCTAACACTTCCCTCCTTTCTCAACTCAAATACTTCTTCTTTCAATCCATTCACATTTTCACTCAGTCTTGTAATGTCCTTTCTTAACAACACAACATTGCAAGGCACTGTATTTGATTTTAAGCGATCTATAACATTTGGTGAGGTACCAGATGACTGGAAAACGGCATATGTTGTGCCTATTTATAAGAAAGGTAGTAAGGAAGATTTGGGTAATTATAGGCCAGTTAGCCTAACATCTCTGGTTGTAAAGGTTCTGGAAAAGTTACTGAAAGGTCATATAGAGAAATATTTAGAAGATGACGGGGTATTGTGATAATCAAGATAAAGATAAGACAGTCAGATAACCTTTAAATTATGGATATTATTGACCAGGGGATCAGATTGATATATATATGCTGGGCTTTAACAAGCTTTGTGGATTATAAAATTGTTGAAGACATGTTACAGTGCAGATGAGTGGATTTATATTGGTGGGAGTATGTGAAAACAGTTAAAATGCACAACTAAATGGCAATAGTGTCATGGGAAATAATAGTGAAGAGTGGTGTCCCACAGGATTCAGTGCTCTATTGTTCCTCATATATATAAATGATTTAGACCAGGGACAAATGCAAGGTTTCTAAGTTTGCTGATGATACCAAAGTGGCCACCTCAGTTAGGAATAGTGAGGGATGTATAAAGATTCAAAATGATCTTGATAAACTTCTTGGGTGGGCAGATAAGTGGCAAATGAATTTTAATAGTAAAAAGTGTAAGGTTCTTCACCTAGGTTACTCAAATAAAAGTTTTAACTACGATATGAATGGGGATTGGCTTGAGTCTGTGGACCAAGAAAAAGATTTAGGTGTGATTATAAGTAGTAATTTGAAAGTAGCTAATCAGTGTTTGGAAGCTAGAAATAAAGCTAATAAGATGCTGGGCATAATAAATCGCAATGTTGTTTACAAGAGCAAGGAAGTAATAAGTAAACTATATAATAGCTATGTTAGGCCAGGCCCCTTATTTAAAGAAAGACTTAGATATGCTAGAGAGAGTGCAACGTAGAGCAACAAAGATGATTTCTGGGTTTGAGGGTAAGAGCTATGAGGAGAGGCTGAAGGAGTTAGGAATGTTTTCTGTAGAAAGGCGATTTCTCAGAGGGGACATGATACAAGTCTACAAAATTTTTACATCTATTGATAATACAGAACCAATAAATTCTTTATAGTAGAGCACGGACGGGAGACCAGGGGGCATAAAAAGAAAATTAAGAAGAAAGCATGCCATCTTGATATAAGGAAAGTATACATTCAGCAATAGGGTTGTTAAATTTTGGAATGATTTGCCACAGGAGGTTGTTGAGTGTGACTCAATTGCAACATTTAAGAAAGGGTTGGATAGGTATATGGATGGGTTGGGTATCACATAGTATATTTAGACAAAGCCAAATTGGCTGGTTTTTAGTTATAGTAGTTAGTAATGTTATAGCTACTGCATGTGTGACCATAACTTAGTTATTAAGGCATGTGGATGGTTTGGGTAACATGTATCATTTTTTTTTGACTAAGCCAAATTGGTGGATTTTGGTTACAGAAATTTGACAAGCCCTAGGGTGCTTTGTGGATTTGCAGGAGAGCATGTTTGGTTAGTGGGTTGACTGGGACAGTCTCGATAGGCCCATGTGGCTTCTTACTGTCCCTATATTTCTTATGTTCTTATGTTCTTATGTTCTTATTTCTGGGATTTTACCTAGGTTAGGTGCAGGTCAGGAATGGGTGTAAATGAAAGGGTTAGGAGATTATGTTTTTCAAAAAATATTAGGTTTTTGGATTTGTGGAGAGAATTTCTGGATAAAGATCTTTTTGCAGCAGATGGAGTTCACTTGAGTCATAAAGGTGTTGGGCTTTTCAGTACCAGTTTGGAGACTTGTTTAGCAAAAAACTAGGTAAAGTTGGGGGTGGTGGGCTAAATCTGGATACAAATAATAGCAATGGTAACTGTAATAGTGGGGAGATAAATAAAGCTAGTGTTGTTACAGGTTCAAATAATGATGATAGCAATAAAAATAACAGCATTTTGAGTATCAAATGTTTTTACACAAATGCTCATAGCCTTAGAAATAAAAAAGATGAGCTGATTAGTTATACCATAAATGAGAATCTAGACATTATTTGCATAACTGAAGCATGGGTTAATGAAGAATTATATGGAGACTCCTTTCAGGAATATGAAATAGACGGATATTCACTTTATTTATACCAGCATAGAGGAAAGAAGGGTGGTGGTGTGGCGCTTTATGTTAAAAGCAATATTCAATCTGTATTAATGACTGACTTTAAAATTAATCATGATATTGAATCAGTGTGGGTAGATATCCTTATATGCAATAAATCATATAGAATAGGGGCATTTTATAGACCTCCTGGCCAGAGTCAAGAATTAGACTCAGAAATTGTAAAAGAAATTGAGACAGCATGCCACAGTAAAGAAAAAGGTATAGTCATAATGGGTGATTTTAATTTTCCTGGCATTCAATGGGATTCTTTACGGACTATAGTAGTTCAGTATTTATAAATTGTGTACTAGATAACTTTTTGAGCCAGATGGTCCATGAACCCACAAGACACGGTGCACTATTAGACTTAATATTAACTAACGATGAAAGTATGATGGATGAAGTTAGAGTTGAGGAGAATTTAGGACTTAGTGACCATAATATAATTAGATTTAATATGAATGTGATATCTGGGCCCAAATGGTGATTTTACCAACCTTCGAGACATCTTGGAATTTCTGAAATGTGATTTTACAATTTGGTTTAATGCTTAGTATAACTTGTGGGATAAAGTTTAAAGATAGTATAACAAAGATAAATCCATTAGGGTGGCGAAGAGAAAACCTGTTGTTGGAATAGAGATAAGAGAGAAAATTAATGAAAGCGTAGATGTTTTAAAATATTCAAGGGTAGTAATAGGGAAGATGATTTAGAAAATTATAGGAAAAATAGAAATGAACTTAACCAGTCAATAAGAAAGGCAAAGAGAGAAGCAGAAATTAATTTAGCAAGGAATAGTAATAAGTACAAGAAGTTTTTAGCTTTTATAAATTTAAAAGTAAGAATGGGACAATTGGTCCAATTAAAATTGATGAAAATTTAGTGAGTTCAGATAAGGAGTTGGTCAACATTTTCAATGCTTATTTTGCTTCAGTGTTTACTGAGGAAAAATTAGATAATAGTTTGGAGACTAATAGTTCTTGTATGCATGTAACAAATAGACTTAGAATTTGAATTTAATGTAAAAGATATTAAACGTTTATTAGATCATATTGATCCAAGTAAAGCTGCAGGCCCTGATGGTATATGTGGTAGAATTCTGAAGGAGGGTAGTACCAGCATTGCAAAGGCACTATTTGATTTGCGATCTATAACATTGGTGAGGTCTGCGTGACTGGAATAAAATTTATTAATAAAAAGGTAGTAAGGAAGATTTGGGAAATTATAGGCCAGTTAGCTTAACATCTCTGGTTGTAAAGGTTCTGGAAAAGTTAATGAAAGGTCATATAGAGAAATATTTAGAAGATAACAAGGTATTGTATAACTCCCAACATGGTTTCAGAAAGGGTAGGTCATGTCAGACAAACCTTTTAGAATTTATAGAATACATTACTGACTGCATTGACTGAGGAGATCCAGTTGATATTGTATATTTAGACTTTAGTAAAGCTTTTGATAAGGTTCCCCACATAAGGCTGATGAAGAAGTTATTGCAATGTGGTATAGGTGGAGTGGTACATGGTTGGATTAAAAAGTGGTTGTGAAATAGAAAACAGTGTATACACAACTAAATGGCAATAAATCATCATGGAAAATAGTGAAAAGTGGTGTCCCACAGGGTTCAGTGCTGGGGCCACTATTGTTCCTCATATATATAAATGATTTAGACCAGGGACTTAAATGTAAGGTTTCTAAGTTTGCAGATGATACTAAAGTGGCCACCTCAGTTAGGAATAGTGAAGGATGCATAAAGATTCAAAATGATCTTGATAAACTTCTTGGGTGGGCAGATAAGAGGCAAATGAATTTTAATAGTAAAAAGTGTAAGGTTCTTCACCTAGGTTACTCAAATAAAGTTTTAACTACGATATGAATGGGGATTGGCTTGAGTCTGTGGACCAAGAAAAAGATTTAGGTGTGATTATAAGCAGTAATTTGAAAGTAGCTAATCAGTGTTTGGAAGCTAGAAATAAAGCTAATAAGATGCTGGGCATAATAAATCGCAATGTTGTTTACAAGAGCAAGGAAGTAATAAGTAAACTGTATAATAGCTATGTTAGGCCAGTAATAGAGTATTGTGCACAAGTTTGGGCCCCTTATTTAAAGAAAGACTTAGATATGCTAGAGCGAGTGCAACATAGGGCAACAAGGATGATTTCTGGGTTTGAGGGTAAGAGCTATGAGGAGAGGCTGAAGGAGTTAGGAATGTTTTCTGTAGAAAGGCGATTTCTCAGAGGGACATGATACAAGTCTACAAAATATTTATCTATTAAATACAGATAATAAATTTTGTTGCGTGGAACAGACCAGGTGATAGAGACAATAAGAAAATTAGAAAAGCATGTGTCTTTTATTAAACACATTCATTATGAGTTATTAATTTTGAGATCAATCACCAAGAGGAGGTTGTTGAGTGTGACTCGATTGCAACATTTAAGAAAGGGTTAGATTCGTTTATGGATGGGTTGGGTATCATATAATATATTGACGAAGCCAAATTGGCGAGTTTTTAGTTATAGTAGTTATTAATGTTAGATGGCATGTGTGACCATAACTTAGTTATTAATGCATGTGGATGGTTTGGGTATCATATTTATATATCATTAGTTTTGACTAAGCCAAATTGGTGGATTTGTAGTTACAACAAATTGACAAGCCCTAGGGTGCTTTGTGGATTTGCATGAGCATGTTTGGGTAGTAGGTTGACTGGGATCTCCAGGCCCATGGCTTTTTACTGTCTCTATATTCTTAATGTTCTTAATGTCTTAATGGATGGTTTGGGTATCATATATATATCATTATTTTTGACTAAGCCAAATTGGTGGATTTTTAGTTACAGTAATTTGACAAGCCTAGGGTGCTTTGTGGATTTGCATGAGCATGTTTTGTTAGTGGGTTGAGTGGGACAGTCTCAACAGACCCATGTGGCTTCTTACTGTCTCTATATTCTTAGTGTCTTAAAAGAGACAGTAAGAAGCCACATGGGCCTATCAAGACTATCCCAGTCAAGCCAACAAAAACAATCACAAAACAACATGCTCATGCAAATCCACAAGGTACCCTAGGGCTTGTCAATTACTATATACAGAATACACCAAGTCTAAAACATGCTCATGCAAATCCACAAAGTACTCTAGGGCTTGTCAATAACTTATTTATACACAAAGTCTACAACAAAAACAAAAAATTACCAGCAAATTCACAGTTTTATATACCACTCAGCTTCAGGGGATCAATTGGGCAGATGTTATAAAATGAACAAAATTCAGAAATTTTCAGCCGATTTTGACCATATAAACACCAAACTGTAGCTTTTTTTGACCTCTAAAATGTCGTATTCCAGTGTTTTTCTGTGTCTGTAGTCATTGTTTTGGTATTTTCAATTTTTGAAAATCTAGGTTTTTGACATTTGTCGAATCTCCTCCTAAACTATTTTTCGAAATGACTTCAAACTTGAAAAATACAAAGTTTGGACTATTATCTAAAACGTGTAGCATGGGAATTTTGATATTTGACCCCATATCTGAGCATTGGTCGATTTTCAAAACCTACTATTTTTGGGTTTTGAAATTGAAAAATTAGAATATTTTTTTTTGTGTTTATCCTATCCGCACGAAATTTTCAGGACATTTGTAGTCGGGGGAGGTGCACATTTCTTACTTAGATAATTTCTTTGTATATGGTGCATTCTCTGACAAATCATGCAAAATTTTTGCAAAGTTGCACCCGACCCCCTCCGATTTTAATGAAATTTGGTATACAAACTCATTTTGGCACAAAACTCACTCCCCTAAAATATTAGGTTCCAATTTTGAGTAGGGGCTGCAAAACAGCCCCCCCAATTTTGGGGGGTTCCGCGATACTCACTTCTTTCAAAGACTGATAACTTTGGTTCTACTTAATGCAGAATCAAAATTCAAAATGCATTTTAAAGGGAATTTATAGATCTATAAAAAAGGCATGAATAAAAAAATCTGTACAACAATTTTTAAAAAAGTTATAAAGTGTTAAAAAAAAAATTCCCCCCCACCCCCACTTTTGTTGATCAATTTTTAAAAACCCAGTATCCTACTTATAAACTGAGAATTTCTTTTAACATATACAAACATAAAAAGTCTGCTTATTTGATTGGATAAACCTGCTTTTTAGCCTAAAAAAAAAGGGTTTCTATGTAAAAATTAAATTTTTTGAAATAATTTATAATTTTATTATAATTAACATTCAAATTAAAAAAATTATTATATATATATATATATATATATATATATATATATATATATATATATATATATATATATATATATATATATATATATATCCCATATATATATATATATATATATATATATATATATATATATATATATATATATATATATATATATATATATATACACTGTTCTTGGATTATAATTTAATAGTATAAACTCGAGCTTAATATTTTAATTAGTCAAATGGAATACTATATAACAGAAAAATCATGAGAATTTATATATTTAGTTATATAGTACCTATATATAGTTAGTGATTTCACTTTAGTTACTTTTTTGCAAAAGTTCTTTAGACTTTTGCAGTTCATCCATATCAAAGCTGTACATTATTTTTCTTCCTGGTGTTAGTTTTGGAGCCGCAAGTTTTTTAAGAATATTTTTCCTTTCAATCCACACTTGGTCATCAACATTTGGGAATATATACATACCTTGTTCTTCCTCCTTCAGAAAACTAATATAAAAATCATCAAAGTCCTCAGAGTAACTTTCAATAATACCAATGAATATATTACCTTCAAAGTTGCAAGAAACATAGTGACTTATTATATCTGCTGCCTCCATGTTAAAATGAGAGTATTCATCACTTTCATGTATGTTTACTTCAGATATTTTAGCTTCTTTGTAAGATTTTGAATTTGATATCTGAAAAGCTTTCAAAGTTTCAGTGTTAATGGGGATAATTTTATGAAACCCTTGTGTTCCTTTCAATGTTACACATTTTTCAAACCTCTTCTTCAGTTTTTCTTCAGCTCTAAATACTTCTTCCTTTGTGATGTATATGCAGTTTATTCCTGGTATATATTCATTACAGTAGTAGAAAAAACTGTCTGCAGTTAGTATCTGATCCTTATATGGCCTTTGTAGGCTTGCCTTGGCAACAGTTCTCTTGATGACTCCACCAATTCCATCACAAACATTTTTCCCATGACCGGTTCCAAAGAAATTCCACTCACATAATATATTAAAGTCCGCAAAATGATGGCATAAATTGATAAAATTATATTTGTTTTTGTACTGTGCAGCACAGCCATCACTAAAATAATGAATTTTCTTAATGAATGCAAATTGTTCTTTAAGTTTTTCAATCAACTTAACTTGAAAGGCATATACCATGATGGTTGAATGTTTTAAGTAATCACTAATGCAACAAAAACTTTCATGTTGTAGAACACCATCTTTTTTATAATATACAACAAAAGGATGTATTGTAACTTGATCATTGACCCAGTGGAAAGCCTGACTGGCATCTTGTACAATAAAGGTATAGTTTTCTGAAAAATCACCAAGTATTATAACCTCATTATCAGGTAGGTTGCTTTTAAGTTCTTTAAGATAATTAGATTGAGCTTTTACGATAAAATGATGCCTTGTTAATTCATAAACTTTCTTGGCCAATAATTCTATGAAATCATCTTTATTTTGTACTGTTGTAATTAAATTTGATCTGTCTGTACTTACCCATTGTGAATATGTGACTGAATCTCTTGTGTTCATATTTTCAATCGTTTTTAAGTACTTTACTAATTCTTCTTTTTTAGGGCAATTTCTACCATATCTGAGCATGCAACCTGCATCATCATCATGACACACTGTTTTTCTTATTAGATCTTTATAAGTTAAATGCTTTACACCAATTGCAAACACCATTAATTTTGGATTTTGGTGGTGTATACACACACATACATTATGGGTCCCCTTTGCACCAGCCATAACACACCATTTGGGCCTTAATTTAGCAAATGTTGAAAATCCAATAAGATCAATACAGTTTTCCTTGTACTTTTCATATAGTTCTTTCAGATTCCCAAGTAATAACCTTAATAATAGCAATAAATAAGTAATAATAGCATGACAAATTTTGAAAAACTAGTACAAAAGATAATTCTCTTATGTAGAGAAAATGGTGAAATTCACAAGTTAAAATTGTTCATTATTCTTTCAAGCAATAAATTGTAAATAGTCTAAAACTATAGAACTTTACTTACGAAATTTTATAGGAGAAACTCCCAGTTCCTGTAGGCTTGCATTTAAGAAAGCTCGACTAACTTCTGGTTCTTTCTTATGTGGTGTCTGCGCATTTGTGTTATCTGGTTTAAGTACACATTCATTACTTGACAAACTTGACGTGTCTTCTTCAGCAGTAGGAACTTCAGCATTATTTTTCAACAGCCGCAGTTCATTTTCACAGTTTGTACAGATATGGTCTGTCATTTGTAAGTGCAGCTGAGTCATCATGGTTACTATCCATTGTTGTATGGGTCTCAAAGACTTTGTCACAACTTTTTTGTGTTTTAATAGAGGATTGCAGCACACCTCATGGTATCCTGACTTTCCTCTATTGCTCATAGTGTAAAAAAAACTTCTTACTACTGTTATTGAATACTAAAAAAATTTCTGAAATATATATATATATATATATATATATATATAAATTATATATAATATTATATATATAATATATATTATAATATATATATTATATATATATATATATCAATTTAAAAACTCATTCGCATGGGCGAAACTGTAATAATAAATTATAAATAATTTCAAAAAATTTAATTTTTACATAAAAACCCTTTTTTTAAGCCAAAAAAGCGGGTATATCCAATCAAATAAGCAGACTTTTTATGTTTGTATATGTTAAAAGAAATTCTCAGTTTATAAGTAGGATACTGGGTTTTTAAAAATTGATCAACAAAAGGGGGGGTGGGGGGGAATTTTTTTTTTAACACCTAATAACTTTTTTAAAAATTGTTGTACAGATTTTTTTATTCATGCCTTTTTTATAGATCTATTAATTCCCTTTAAAATGCATTTTGAATTTTGATTCTGCATTAAGTAGAACCAAAGTTATCAGTCTTTGAAAGAAGTGAGTATCGCGGAACCCCCCAAAATTGGGGGGGCTGTTTTGCAGCCCCTACTCAAAATTGGAACCTAATATTTTAGGGGAGTGAGTTTTGTGCCAAAATGAGTTTGTATACCAAATTTCATTAAAATCGGAGGGGGTCGGGTGCAACTCACCACCTGATTTGTCAGAGAATGCACCTGCTTTTAAGTAAATGATTATGTATTGATTTTAAAATGTGTCTTTTTATATATATTTTACAATACAGAATACAATTTATATATCTATAATATATATTTATATATATATAATATATATATTATATATATATATATATATATATATGATATATATATATATATATATACAGAGTTAGGGCATCCGTTACTCAAAAATAGTAGTTCCGTTATCGTTACTCCGCTTACTCTGAAAAAAAGTAGTTCCGTTATCGTTATTCCGTTTCTTTGAAAGAAAAAGTAACGAAGCGCCGTTACTCCGTTACTTTTAGCTTATGACTATGACATTAATTATGGTATCTTAACTAATTTATTGGTTTGTGTATATTAAATTTTCAACATTATTATTAAAAAACATACCCTAATGTAAGACCCAGCGCACTCAAGACTTATCCCTTTACATCCAACCCAACGAATTTAATTGCACAGCACCTTCACTGCCTATTAACAACTTTTCCTACTTACACTCTGCATCATCCGTTCCCTTTTCATCCAACATATATCCTAATTATTTAAACTCAGACACTTGTTCCAGCTGCTCACCATCTAACATAACTTCACACAGAGACTGTCCTTCACTTCACAAAACTATAACCTTACTTCTTATCTACGCGTACCTTCAAACATCTCCTTTTACACACCCTGCCAAATCTCTCTACCAATCTTCTCTAACTCTGTTCAGATTCGCCACACAAAACCAAATCATCCTCATATAATAGGTACGGCACCCTCCACTCTCTTCCATTCTCCATCATTCTAACACCATCCTCTGCAACCAACACCTGTTATTCTTTCATAATCCTATCCATATACAAACTGAATAACTAAGAAGACATAGTACATCCTTGCCTCACTTCGCTATTAATATAAAAACAATCGCTTTCAACTCCATCTATTCTTACACATGCTTCACTATCGTCATACATACTTTTGATTCCATTCATAAGCTTACCACCAACACCATAATATCAATAACCCCTGTCATAAAGCTCAAACTTAAAATATTAAGGAGAGGGTCCAATATTTGGTTTGGGCTGAGCCCAAGTTCCCCCCCCCCTAAAAATGGACATAAAATTCGGAATTTTTAGCCGATTTTGACCCTATAAACACCAAACTGTAGCCCTTTTTAGGCTGTTTTTCTGTGTCTATAGTCATTTTTTCAGAATTTTAAATTTTTCAAAACTCATGTTTTTGACATTTTTACTATCAACTTCCAGAATTTTAATTCGAAATGACTTTAAACTCTGAAATTGCATAAATGAGCCCTTACCTAAATAAAAGTCACGTTTGCGTACTTTTTTGATTTATTTAAGTTTTGCCCAGCAATTTTTAAAATTTTATAACCTATTTTTTTGAAGGTTTGAAATGGAAAAATTGCGGATAATTTTTTTTCGTGTTCGTGCAAAGTGGATGATATTTTAGAGCATAATGTAGTCGGGGGTTGCAACATTTTTACTTAGATAATTTCTTTGTACATGCATTAGTTTTAGATTTTTTCTTGGAACAATTTTTAAAAAAAAAAAAAATTTGAAATTTTTAAAAAATTTTCTTTCGACATGCAAAATTATTATCTACTAAGGAAAGATTGTATCTTGCGGACTGTACAAGCCCTGTAATTTGATGTGATCGAATGAGTTAGAAAAAAAATCTCATATTCACTGTTTCCAAAATTTGAATTTTTGGAAAATGAAATATTGTTTTTTTTTTTCTACCAAATCCGATCAAAATAAAATTTTCAGGGACTTGTAAAAAAGCAAGGCAAAGATACATCTTTTTTACTTAGATAGTATTTTTGTATAGTCAAAAAAAAATTTTTTTTTTAAATTTCCCAAAACATTTTTTGGGAAAATTTGTTCCAGTGGAACAAATCCAAAACTACTGTATATACAAAGAAACTATCTAAGCAAAAAATGTGCATCTCCCCCGACTACATATGCCCTGAAAATTTCATCCACTTCGCACGAACAGAAAAAAATTATCGCAATTTTTCATTTCAAAAACCAAAAAAAAGTGGGTTTTGAAATTGGACATTGCTGAGCACAAAATTCAAAAAAGGAACCGACCGGGACCCCGGCCCCGGCCAAAAATCAGGAAAAACCGGGGTTTTCTACCGGGGTTAACTGTAAATTTAAACTAAATAATAGAGGGTTAAATCAAACAAAATAAAAAAATATATTTTAATTCCATTACTCCTTTGTTATATAAATTGATGCAAAATAAATAAACATACCTAAATATAATCAATTTTTTTTTGGTATTTACTATGATTTCAAATTAAAATTGAGGCCAAATTATAATTTTTCCGAGTTTTTAACATAAAAAATATTCGAATTTGATATATCAAACGAATTCGGAAAAGGAAATAAATATAATTGTTAAAATATTAATGTATTTATTTATTTAAAGTAAATATCTTCAAGAAAATCAAATATTTTCCAAAATCTCTTTTCAAAATTATTTATTTAATTAATTAATATAATATATAATATTATTATATATATGTGTGTATTTTATTTATATATATATATATATTATATTATATATATTATATATATATAATATATATATATATATATATATATATATATATGGGGGTGTATTTTGATTCTCATAGTGGTGTGTTATGTTCTTGTGAACTTGGGCATGGCATAGCTGTGAGAACCAATGCAGATGGGTCTTTTGTGTGAACCCTCCGACCCCCAGCACGTGTATGTGCATTTGTTATGCATTCGTGCATTAGCATTTACCACATGCACTTTCTTTCAACCTTCTTTCTTTCCCCTCATTTTTCATAATTTTCCATTCTTTCAATCCACCCTCTTTATCACAGACATCCTTACTACTCATATCCCTGTGTGTAGGGGAGAAAGAATTGCCCACATCGTATGTCCTGCGTGTCGTAGGAGCCGACTAAGGGACGGTGATAGTTGGGTTGGCTGCCTACTACCATCTATTTCTTGCCAGGAATGCTAATGCAGGCCTCGGAGAAGGTCATGAACGCCGTAAACGGCCTTCTATCTTTCGGGGAAAATTTTATGAATCGTTTGGGTACATGGAATGTCAGAGGAATAAAATGTTGAGGAGAAAGACGAGAGAGGTGATGGATGTATTTAGAAAGGGCAAATTTGATTGCTCGCTGTGACTGAAAACAAAGATGAAAGGAAAAGGTGAAAATTAAGTGGCTGTGATGTGAAATTGTGCGTGCTGGTGTGGAAATGAATGAGAGGAAGAGAAGGAGTTGCAATTTTTGAATGAGTGACCTGTGGTATGAAAGCTATGGTAGACTTTGATTGTGTAAGTCCTAGAATTCTAATGGTTTAAATTTAAATTTGAAGTCAAGGTATGTGTTGTGACGTGATGGTCCATCTAGGGAACGTTTGTGAAGAGAGTTACGATTTTTTGGGAAATCTGAAATGATGTTCTGGATGGGGTTGAGTAGGAGCTTCAGATGATAGTTTTGGCGGGACCTGACATGGGTTGGATAGTGTGATCCAAAAAAGGGATGGTAAACAGGTGGTTTTGGGTGCGGGAGAAAATGAGAATGGTAGGAAGGTTGTTGATTTCTGTGAGTAGAGAGGTATGTGTGTAAGTTAATATTTCCTTTAAACACAAGAGTATCCATAAGTATTACTAGAGTTGTTGTAGGTAGAGATGGTATCGGAGTGAAAAGTTTGATTGATTTAGTGTTGGTGAAGAAGGAGAGATGATGAAGTATGTGTTGGATTGTAAATCCAGTTGGGTTTAGGAATGGGATTATCCGATCATTATGTTGTTCTATGTAAATTAAGGTTAGTGGGGGCTTGATGGAGAGGAAGGTGATACGAAAGGAAGTAGGTAAAAATTAAGAGTGAGAAGTTAAGTGAGCAAGATAATAAGAATAAGTATGTAAGAGCGCTTGCTAGTAAAGTTGAAGGGAACAATGTGTGGATACTGAACAAATCTGGGGCAAATGAAGGAAGCAATTGTTAGTAGTGCAAAGAAGTATGTGATGTGCAAAAGTAGGAAGTAAGAATGTTAACATGAATGGTGGAATGAAGAGGTTGATGAAAGCGGTTTAAAGTAAAAAAGAAGCGTGGTGAATGTACTAAAAGCCAATTGATGAAGACTCAAAGAAAGATGCTTGGAATTATATAAGGAGGAAAAAAGAAATACTAAAAGGTGTATCCGTAGGAGAAAACAAGAGGTAAATGAACAGTTGGGAAGGAGGATGAATGGGACTTACAGGGAATAGGAAGCTCTTCTGGAAGAAGCGCGAAAGGTTAAGAATGAGAATAAGGGGATCTGCTTAGAATAATGATAGGGATGTGCTTTTGTAACTGATGAAGTAGGTGAGAGGAGTGTGGAAAGAACACTTCGAGATCTGCACAATATTAACAGAAATAATAAGAGGTGATAGTGAATTGTGTGGGTTTGATGGGCAAGAAGGAATTTAGGTAATTTGTGGGGATAGGTTATTAGTAAGGAGGAGGTAATGGGGTAGAGTGAGAAAGTTGAAAGAATGGTAAATCTGCAGGTAATTAGAGTGAAATTACTGGTGAAATGAAATGAATTCAAGAACGGGAGGCGAGATGGTGAGATTGGATTTGGAAGTTGGTGTAATAAAGGTTTATAGAGGTAATAGCTCCAAGGGATGGAGGAAAGCGTAAATAGTACCCTTATATATAGGTAAGGGGAGAATAGGGGAACTGTAGAAATTATAGGGAATAAGTTTATTGAGAGTGTTGTAGGAAGGTATATGCTGGTATTTTGGATCGAAAGAGTGCGTCGAGTGACTGATAGACTGATTGGTGAAGAACAGGTGCGTTTAGGAGTGGTAGAGTATGTGTGGATCAAATCCTTTACATAAAAACAAATGATTGAGAAAATGAGGAGGAAGAAGAATTAAATTGTATTTAGGTTTTATGGATTTGCAACAGGCGTTATCGATTAGAGTTAATAGGGAGCGTTATGGCAGCGTCGTTTAGTGATATATGTGTTGGTGGTAGGCTTCTGAATGGAATCAAAAGTGATGTATGACGGTTAGTTGAAGCTGGTGTAAGAATAAATGGTGTCAATGGTGATCGGTTTAGGATTAATAGCGGAGTAGGACAGGGTTGTGTGTTATGTCTCCTTGGTTAGTCAATTTGTATATGGATGGGGTTTATGAAAGTTATGAGGGTATGGATGGCAGAAAATGGGTTAGGAATGGGTGGGAGAATGGAGTTGAGTGAGGTGCCCTACCTATTATTGCGGATTGATTTGGTTCTGTGTGGCGATTGAAGAGAGTTGAGAGGATTGATAGAGAGATTTGGCAGGGTGTGTAAAGGAGGGGCTTAAAGTAAACGTGGATAAGAGTTAAGGTTATGGTTGTGAGTGAGGACACTCCTCAGTGTTGAAGTTATGTTAGATGGTGGCAGCTAGAAACAAGTGTCTGAGTTTAAATTTTAGAGTATATGTTGGATGAGAAGGGAACGGACGATGCAGAGTGTAGTAGGAAAGTTGTGAATGGCAGGAAGGTGGCTGGTGCAATTAAATCGTTGGTGAATGCAAGGGGAAGTCCTGAGTGTGCTAGGGTCTTACATGAGGGTATGTTGTTACCTGTGTTATTGTATGGTAGTGAGACTATGGTCTGGAATAAGAAGTATAGATCTAAAGTTCAATGTGTTCAGATGGACAATCTTAGGGGTGTGCTAGGTGTGAGAAGAATTGATAAAGAGAGGAATGAACGTATTAGAGAGTGGTGTTGTGGTAGTGTAGGTATAGGATTTTTTTTATGTATGTCTCATAATTTACCGTTTTTTTTATTTTTTTAGGGGGCTCTAGAAACGTCCACCAACACGGATTTACATGGGATTTCAGTGAAAGTTTTATTTGATTGTGAATTAATTTAATTTGATTTCATTAATTTATTACATAGTATTATTATATTATTTATTCATTATATTATTATTATTATATGAGATATGTTTATTTATTATATTCATATATTTCTAGTTAAAAGTTTTTAGCGAAAAAGAGGACAATAGACTTTTTATATAAGTTTCGAATTTTTTTTGGATTTCTTTTAAAAGCGTCAAGAACGAAAGTCGACGCTTCACTTTTTCTACGACTTACGTGTGACAGGTAATTATATACATTATTTACTATTATTATTATTATTATTATTATCATTATTTATTATTTCTATATTATAATTTTTTATGGTTATTTATTATTAATTTTATGATTGATTGATGGGTTAATGTTTTTTAGTTTGAGTCTGGATTCGCTTGGTGAAGCTCTAGAAGTTCTGAAGTTCCTTTTTGTTCAGCGGCCGATGTACGAGGGTTCAGTGACTGATTCTCATTCTGATTGGTTGAGGTAAGTGTGAATGTTGTTGTTGATTGACTTTTTTGATGAATGCTGGACTTGGTTATAAAAAGTTGTTTTTATCTTTTAGTCTGAATTTGCGAATTGGTGCGTTGCTGTTGGGATTCGTCGGCTTTTAGAGAAAAGAAAAAAAACTGGGTCAACCACCCAGGTAAGCACCTTGCTTTGGTGGGGTTATATTTTTTATTATATTTTTTTCATTTACTTATTTAATATTTTAATTCACTATAATTATTAGTTATTAAAGGCATTTTTTCTGTTATTTAATTTATGAAATTCATTTACAATATAATTCATTTTTGTAATATAGTCATTAATTTAATTCATATTATTATTATTATTATTATTATTATTATTATTATTATTATTATATATTTTTTGTTTTGATTGCTATAATGCGATGTTTTTATTACTCCGCAGTTTTTTTTTGGATCTTGTTTGAAGCAAGCGAAAATCGGAACACACACAACTTTGACAGTTAAGAGGAAAGAGATAAGAGGAAAAGAGTGAGTTAGAAGTACCGGTAAAGGAATTCCAGAAAAGATAGAAAGAGGATTCTTAGAGATTTGTATGGAAAGGAGAATTTAGAAGGAGTAATTTTGGAGAACTGTGAGGATAATTGTCGAAAGAAACTTGATTGATTTAAGGAGGAGTATCAGTGGAGAATTGTACACAGATTTGAGAAGGAGATTAGAGAACTGTGAGGAAACTTGTAGAAACTTGTTGAAAGCGAAATAGAAAATTAAAGGACTAATAAAGATAGATTTTGGAGAATTAAGAAGGAGTAGAAT
This sequence comes from Trachelipus rathkii, assembly GCA_015478945.1. NCBI lineage: Eukaryota > Metazoa > Arthropoda > Malacostraca > Isopoda > Trachelipodidae > Trachelipus > Trachelipus rathkii. The sequence goes on from JABUQX010014748.1 coordinate 17,307, forward strand.
TGGAGAACCGCATTGGATATTTTTAGTATTAAGAAAATATATTTTAGGTTTACGGTTTTTCTAGATTTAAGGTTTTGTTTGGAAGTCAGTGAATATTCAGGTATTCATTGATTATTATATTTTCGAATCGGTTGCGGTGTCGGTTTTACCTTGTTGTGGTGAGGGTGCTTACACTAGCGGTTCACCTTGCCGTGGTGTTTTCTTTAATAAATGTGTGATTGCTTCGTGTGTTTTGCGTTTGATTTTTTTTCCTGAGTTTCATTTATTGTGTTTATTTATTATTTTGTTTGTTTTGTTCTCTGGTTTTTTTTCTTTCCAGGACCCACGACTATTGAGATTTGTTTGTGGCCTCAAAACCACGACATATTTCTGGCGCCCAACGTGGGGCGTCTGGACGGAAGACCGAGGGGACATAGACAATAGCAGGTAAGATGGCTACGCCTGAGGAATTGAGATTGGGATTGGAAGTAGAGAGACTGAAAGAGGCATTAAGGAAGAAAGAGAAGGAGAATGAGGACTTAATTGATAGACTGAGAGAGATGGAAGAAGGAATGCAGGAGAGAGAAAAACAAATGGAAATGAGAATGGAAGCAAGAATGGATGATATACTGAATAAGAGGTTTGCAAAAGAGATTGGAACGAAAGGGACGCGAAAGAGAGTAACCTCTACTCCAAAGATAGTAGATTTACAGAAGGGAGAGAGCGATTTGGAAGAGGAAAAGATTGTAAGTGATGTGGATGAGAAGGATATGGATAAAGAGAAAATGAAAGAAGATAAAAATAGAAAGAAGAAGGAGAAAGAAGAAAAGAAAAAAGAGAAGAAGGATGAGAAGAAGAAGAAGACGTCGAAGAATAGAAGACATGAAAGAAGAGTGATAGCAAAAGGTAAGAGTATAGATTCTTTATATAGTAGTGTGAATGAGGAACTGAATGAGATTTATGATGAGGGTACCACGTCGGAAGACTCGAGAGATGATGTTCAAGTTGCACGGAGTGTCCTTATTAGGGACATTCCGAAGATTAATAAATATAATGTGTATGGAACTAAGGATGTGTGTGAATTTTTTAGAGAGTATGAGAGTTACTGTAAGGAGAAATTTGATGAAAATAAGGTGTTTTGGGTTAAAGAGTTAGGTGAGTTTTTGGAAGGAAGAATGTTTGATTTTTACAAGGCGATCGTGAGTGTGGGTGAGCCGAAGTATGAAGTAGTAAAGGAAAGAATGTTGGAACAGGTTGAAAGAGTTAAAGGGGGTGTAAAGTATAGACGTGTGAATGACTTTGATAAGGCTAGGAGAGGAAAGAATGAAAGATTGGATAATTATGCGCATAGGTTGGAAACATTGGCTCGAGTGAAGTTTGGGGATGAGGGGATAAATGAAAACAAAATGTTGATGAAGAAATTTCTGGAGACGATCCCTGCTCCAGTGGCAGAGTTTATAAATGCGAGGCGTAAAGAGAAAATGAGGTGGAGTAGGGAACGATTGCAGTGGAGGGATGTATTAGAGATAGTAGAAGATCGTGAGTTTGAAAAGAATGAAAGAGATAAAGAGGAGTATGAGAGGCATGATGTGTACAGTGGTAGGGGAATGAATGAAAGGGCTTCACCAGTGCCACAGTATAAGTCTTATAGGGATGCTCTTAGGGCCAATCCGTATGAAGTTATGGTAAAATTCTTAGAAGATTTCTATGGGGGTGAAAATGAAAGACAGGTGAATGCAGGAGGTACGATGAGTGCAAGCAGAACACCAGTTGGTAATACGAACATGAGAGAGAATGTTGGGTACAATCAAGGGAATGTGAGAGAGAATATGAATCGGACATGGAACAGAGAGAATGCAGGGGGTATGGATGTGAAGTGTTTTAGGTGTGGTAAGATGGGACATTTGATTTCGGAATGTAGATGGGCAAATGGGGCGTGTTTTAGTTGTGGGCAAGTGGGCCATATGGCTATGAACTGCACAGACCCTCAAAGGGCCGGATGTAGGAGATGTGGAGGTACAGATCATTGGGTAAGAGATTGTCAGCAAGGTGTGAATGTAAGGAAGACTGTATGCGGGAATTGTGGGACTGAGGGTCATTTTTCGAGGATGTGCAGGTTCCCTAGAAATACCTGTACGTTATGTGGGAAGGTAGGGCATGTGGCTGGTAGGTGTTGGGGAGTAAGACAACCTGGGATGACGCAAATGAATCAAAATGCAGTTCCTGGTAGTAGTGCGAATTTGGGTAATGGAAATGTTGTTGGTAATGGTACGGCTGTAGGTGCTAATAGGAATGTAAGTGTGAATGAAGTAGTGGGTATGAATAATCAGGTAAGGGGAACTGGTCCGGGAAACGAGAAAGTGTAGGGTTTACAGCTGGTGGATCCTTAAGTGGTGGGAAGGGGCTGAGTGTTGCTAGGGAAGGGATTGTAAGTGCGGATGTATTTTCAGCTGGTCCGGTAGATGAGTGCATGACTATTAAGGTTTATTGCGGAGGTATTGGAGTGAGAGCTTTGATTGATACTGGGTGTATGGTCAGTGTAGTGTATAAAAGTGCGTATGATAGGATGAATATACGGGAAGATCAGAAAGAGTCTGGAAAAGGAATATTAAGGGGATTAGTAATATGGTAATACCGGTCGTTACAAAATTTAGGGAGAGTGTTAAGATTGGAGGTATAAGTATGGAGGAAGGTGAGTTCTATGTTATTGATAGTAAGAATGAAAAGTATGACCTGTTGTTAGGGTATAAGTTTTTAAGTATGAATGGGATGATTATCCATAGTATGATGATAGAGAAAAAGGTAAATAAGGATGGGAAATGTCAGATGTATGTGAATAAGGTAGGGGATGTAAAGGTGAAATTGGTAAAAGGTGTGGAAGTGTTTGCTATGGAAGATATGTCTTTGAAAGCTGATGGGGTGGTAAGTGTAAAGGTAGGTTGGAATGCGAATGTAGGTGTGGATGTCGACCAGAATAGCATGTTTCTGGTGGATGGTTATGATGCGAAGTATAGAGTGAAAAGGGTTGCACATGTATTTGATGGTATATTAGATATGGACAATCCTAGAGTATGTATGCAAAAGGTGCCTGATGTGAAAAAGAAGAGAGTGAGAGGTATAAGGGTTGGTGATGTGGTTGGTAGTTTGTATTCTGTTTTGATTATAGAGAACTCGAGAGAGAGAGAGAATGTGATGTTTTTGCTGGTGATATTGAGAGGAAAGATTGGGTGCATGATGAGATGGTTGAGAAAATACAGTTGCCTGAAGGTTTGAATGAAGTAAGGAGACAAAAGATTGTACGAATGTTGTGGGAAAGGAGGAAAGTGCTAAGCAAAAGCGATGAGGATTTTGGGAAGGCGCAGTTGCCTGAATTCCGTATTGTGTTATCGGAAGATACCCCCATATACCAGCGACCTCGTCACTTTCCTCCCCCAGTTGCGAATGAGATTGAAGAGCAGTGTGAAGAGTTAGAGCGAATAGGTGTGTTGGAAGAGAGTGTGAGTCCTTGGAATAGTCCGATTGTGCCTGTGAGAAAGCCTGATGGACGATTGAGGTTATGTATTGATTATCGTAAGGTTAATGAAAAGACTGTGAAAGATAGGTTTCCTATGTGTGTAGTGTCAGAATGTGTGTATAGTATGCATGGGATGAAAGTCTTTACGAAAATGGATCTGGTGCGTGGATATTATCAGATGCCAGTGGAAGAGGATAGTAGGTGTGTGACTGCTTTTTCGACTGCTAAGCGGCATTATCAGTTTCGGAATTTGAGCTTTGGGTTGGCCAATGCTCCAGCAGCTTTTCAGAGGGCGATGAATGTGGTTATGAATGATTTTCCCAGTAAAAATGTGATGGTGTTTATAGATGATATATTAGTGATGACTGAGACTTTCTCTGAGCATTTGAAGTTAGTGAATGATGTGTTAAAAAAGTTGGAGGATGTAGGTATAAAAGTGAAAGTTGAGAAATGTGAATGGTTTGCGGATGAGGTTGAATTTTTAGGACACAAGGTTAGTGCGACTGGGTTGAAGAAAGCGGAAAAGTTTGTTGAAAAAGTTAGGAATTTTCCGAAACCAAGGAATGTTCGAGAGTTGAGGGGATTTTTAGGTTTGGTTAGTAGAGTTTGGAAGGAAGTTTATGAAAGATTGTTCTGGTGTGATGAAACCTTTGACTGAATGGACTGGTAAAAAGAAGAGTACGATTGTGAAATGGAATGACAGAATGAATGAAGCGTTTGAGAAATTGAAAGCGGAAGTTGCGAAAGATGTAGAATTAGCATACCCTGATTACAGTGAGGATGCTAAGCCACTGGAAGTGTATACGGATGCAAGTGGGTATTGTATGGGAGGTTGTTTGATGCAAGAGCAGGTGATTGATGGAATTGAAAGGAAACGAGTGATTGCTTATGTTTCGAAAGCGTTTAGTATGACAGAGCGAAAGTATTCTACGATTGAAAGAGTTGGCTGCTTTGAGGTTTTGTCTAAATCGTTGCGTCCGTTTTTGTATGGTATTAAGTTTAGTGGGTGCGAACGGACCACCAAACCCTTAGTGTATTTAAGAGAATGAGGACAGTTGATAGTAGGCTTGCGAGAACTTTGGAAGATTTGAGTGATTTTGATTATGTGGTTGAATATATCCCGGGTGAAAGGAATGAAATTGCAGACTTGATGTCTAGAATGCCAGGGAGTGAGAGAATGAGTGAAACGTTGGTGATCGATCCTGAGTATTTGCCTAAGGGATTAATGAAAGGGAAAGAAAGTCAAGGTGGAGGTGATTCTATGTTCGAGAGTGTGTTGTATGGTTTACAGGATCTAGCCAAGGATGGGTTTGTTTTGAGAGTGCCTGAGAGTATAGAAGAATTGCGGAGGGAAGTTATGACTGAGGTGTGCAAGAAACCTGATCAGATAGGAGTTAAGAAGGTGCGACAGTATGTAAGAGAGTTAAAGACTATGTGTAATGGAGGTGTGATTCCGTTGCAAGAGGTGTTGGTTGTTGTGAGTAAATTGTTTAAAGTAGTTGTGTGTGTGCATTATGGCGGGGAACGACCGGTAATTTATAGGAGTGAGGGGATTGACAGGAACAGTGTAGGTGAGCTGCATTTACAGTGTTTGAGTGGGGTACATTATAATTGGGTAATAGAGAAAAAGAGTTATGATAGGAAGTATGTCTTGGAGAAGGGAGTAGAAGATTGTGTAGTTGAGGATGAGGAAGATGTGAAAATGATTTGTCCTGGGGAGATTGAAGAGGTAGTGTATTGTGAACATGGGATGAGTGGTAGAATGGCAGTGAAAGTGCAGGTAGATGGTAAGGTATATTGTGGGTTGATTGATACTGGATCTCAGATTTCTTTGGTAAATGCGTCAGTGGTACGAGAGCTTGAGCAAATGACGTGGCAGATACCTAGGAGGAATACAAGTGTAAAGATAAAGGGGATTGGGGCAGGAGAAATCGTAGCTTGGGAAGAGGTTTTGCTAAAAGTAGAGATAGGTATGTTAGAGAGAGTTGGACATAGGTTTGTGGTGCTTGATGAAGAACGAATGCCGTATTGTTTTTTGTTTGGGATAGAATTTTTAAGAATGAATGGGTTGTCAGTAGACGTAGGAAATGAAAGATTGCTGAAAGGGAATCGGGAAATAGTTAGAATGCATAAGGGGGATGTATGCATGACCAATTTCGTAGGAATGGTAACAGTTGGTGTGGGTGATGAGGAATTGTTGAGTATGGGAGATATTGAAGTGATGCAAGAGGAATGTCCTATGGTCTGTGAGCTGAGAAAATGTATTTTGTCGAATAAGGAAGTGTGTAGATGGGACCAGTTGATAGACGATTTTAAGGTGTTTGCGAAAAAGTTTGTTGTGTGTGAGAATGTGGTGTATTATATAAGGAAAGTACGAGAGGAAGATTTGTATGTACCAGTGTTTTCTGTGGTTGGGGCAGTGGGGATGGCTTTAGTGATTCATCGTAGATATGGACACATGGGAAAGTTTAAATTGTGGGAATGTATGAAAGAGAGAGTGTTTAACCCTTGGTTGCGAAAGATAGTGAAGGATGTGGCGACTACTTGTGAAGAGTGTCAGAAAGGAAAGTATCAGAGAATGTATGTAAAACCTCCTGTGTTGAGAATGGATGTGAGGGAACCTTTTGAGTTAGTGGTGATTGACTGTGTTTCTTTGCCAGTGACTGCATGTGGGTATATAGGAATGGTAGTGATGGTAGATCATAAGAGTAAGTTTGCGTATGCTGTGCCTGTGAAGAATAAGACTAGTGCGAATGTAGCTAAGGTAGTGAGAGAGGTTTTGTTGCCAATGTGTGTATGTAAACCGAAGCGTATGTTGAGTGATAATGGACCAGAGTTTGTGGGACAGGCGTTTGAGCAGATGTTGAGTGATTGGGGGATTGAACATGTGCGGACTACTCCGTATATGCCTAGTTCGAATGGTTTGGCTGAAAGAACTGTACGAACATTGAGTGAGATGTTACGAATGATGAGTGAGCGAGAGAATGAATGGGATTATTGGATAGGAAAAGTGTTGTGGGCATATAATATGACTGTGCATAGGGCTACTGGTATGTCTCCATGTATGTATGTGATGAATTTTGAGAAGTTTGTTAAACCTAGGTTAGGATTGCCTGAAAGTGATAGGGATGTTTGGAGAAAAGGGAGTCTGAAGTTTGCAAGTTTTGAAGTAGGGGATAAGGTTTTGAAAGAGGTGATTGAGAAGGGCCGTTTGAATGTAAGTAAGATGAGGGAAAAGTTTGAAGGGCCTTATATTGTGAAAAGAGTGATGTCAAATGGAGTTAGTTATGTGCTTGAGAATGAGACAGATGGTAGAGTGAGTGAGTTTAGAGCGCATCAGATGCAGTTGAGGCCGTGGAGGGAGCCACCTGGATATTTGAAGGCTCACCCAGTGTATAAGTTTTGGATGAATGACACTGGAATGGATGAGAATGTAGAAGGAGTGAATGATTTGTGGTTACAAGGTAAAGAGTTGGTTTTAATAGAAAAACGTAGGAAGAAGAAACGTAAGAAAGAAAATAAAGTTGGTAAGGTTGACAGACTAAAAGGATTGTTTGATGAGGATGATGAGAGTGAGAATTATTTTTCAGGGTTTTGGTGGGATAATGGAAATGGTGTGCAGAGTTTGAATCAGACCTATACGTTATGTAAGTTTCCGTTGGATGAGAGTGAAAGTGTGTTAGCAGGATTAAGAGATGTTAGGGATAGGAGTGTGAATATGAGGGTGGAAGATGCAAGTAAATTTTGCGTGGAATTGGATGAAGTGGTGAATGAAATAAAGGCGAATGCACGAGTAAGAGAGATTAATAAAGAAATTGCGAATATGTCTGAGAAGTTACTTAGATTTGAAGGTGTAAATGAAATAGTAGAAGTTGAAGATGTGATTGTTGATGGGAATGAGAATGGTAGTAGGGTCCAGGTAGAAGGTACAAGAAGACCTTGTACTAGGAGTAGAGGCAGAGTGGAAGAGTATGATTGGATTATGAAAAAAGGATTGTAGAATGTAAGAGCGAGTGAATGAAGTTGGTGGCGTTCAAATTATGAGACAAACTTAGGTGGGAGGGATGTGGTAGTGTAGGTTTAGGATTTTTTTTATGTCTCATAATTTATTTTTTTTATTTTTTTTAGGGTTGCTTCTAGAACGTCCACCAACAAGGAATACTTGGGAGTGCAGTGTTACTGTTTTTTTATATAAGTGTTTATTTTTAAGAGTGATTTTTTTTTATATGTTTATTTATTATTAGTATATTTTTTAGAGAAAAAAAAGAGGACAATAGACTTTTTATATAAGTTTCGAACTTTTTTTTTGGATTTCTTTTAAAAGCGTCAAGAACGAAAGTCGACGCTTCACTTTTTCTACGACTTACGTGTGACAGGTAATTATAACATTATTTACTATTATTATTATTATTATTATCATTATTTATTATTTCTATATTATATTTTTTCATTATTATTATTATTATTTTTATGATTGATTGAAGGGTTGATGTCTGTTTTTTAGTTTGAGTCTGGATTCGCTTGGTGAAGCTCTAGAAGTCTGAGGAGTTGTTTCTGTTCCGCGGCCGATTACGAGGGTTCATCGACTGATTTTCATTCTGTTGGTTGAGGTAAGTGTGAATGTTGTTGTTGATTGACTTTTTTATGAATGTTGGATTTGGTTGTATAAAATTGTTTTTTCTTTTTTTAGTCTGAATTCACTGATTTGAGGCTCGTAAAGGGTTCAGAAGGGCTCAGATTTGAAGGGTTTGGATCGATTTCAGAGGGTGTTGAAGAGAAAAAAAAACTGGGTCAACTACCCAGGTAAGCACCATGGGGTGAGAGGGGCTTATTTTTGCTTTCGCTTATTGCTTATTAATTATTATTATAATTATTTCAATTACAGTCATATTATTTAATATTTTAGATATTTTAATTCATAATTTATTCTTTAATTCATTATAATTATTAGTTATTAAAGTAATTTTTTTCTTTATTAAATTTATGAAATACATTTATATTTTAATTATTATTAAATATAGTCATTAATTTAATTCATAAAAGTTATAAATTATTATTATATTATTATTATTATTATTATTATTATTATTATTATTATTATTATTATTTATTATTATTATTATTATTATTATTATTATTATTATTATATCCTTTATATTATTATTATTATTATTAATTATTTCATTATTATTATTAATTTTCTGTAACAGTGTATTTTTGTCAAATTATTAAAATTATTTTTATATTTTCTTTTATTATTATTATTATTATTTTATTCATTATTATTATTATTATTATTATTATTATTATTATTATTATTATTATTATTATTATTATTATTATTATTATTATTATTATTATTATTATTATTATTATTAATTTCTTTTTATTGCGATTGCTATGATGCGATATTCTTTTTACTCCGCAGTTTTTTTCTTGGACTTAGTCTGCAGCCAGAGAGCCCTTGAAACATCTGGAATAATAAGGAATAGGGAAGGATAATTGATAACCGGCTAAGACAGATTGAGATAGAGAGATAGAAGTACTGATAAAGGAAATTTAGGGAAAAGATAGAAGGAGGAGAGAATTAACCGGCTAAGACAGATTGAGATAGAGAGATAGAAGTACTGATAAAGGAAATTTAGGGAAAGGATAGGAGGAGGAGAGAATTAACTAGATTGAAAGGAAAGTGGCAGTTTGTAGAAACTGGTGGAAACACAAGATAGAAAAGTAAAAGACTGTATTGTGGAGAAATTTGTAAAGAATTGGGAAGGAGTATTTTCTAGAATTGAGAAGGAGTGTTTGTGGAGAACTGAGAAGGAGTACCATTGGAGAACAGTCTGCAGCATTTTATATTAATAGTATTAAGTTTTTTTTCAATGAATGTTCATTGATATTTATTTTCGAATCGGTTGAGGTATCGGTTTACCTTGTTTTGGTGAAGGGGTGCTTACTTTAGCGGTTCACCTTGCTGTGGTAAGTTTTTTTTACTTTTTTGTGTGTGGTGGTACAGGTTTTGCGTTTGATTTTTTTTCCTGAGTTTTATTGTGTTTATTTATTATTGTTTGTTTTGTTCTTTGGTTTTCTTTACAGGACCCACGACCCTAAAGAGATAGTTTGTGGCCTCAAAACCACAACAATGGTTTATGACTTTGACTCCTTCAGGCATTCCTTTACTGACTCAATCTTCTTTTTCCTCTTTTACTCCTAGAAAATTGCCTCTTCGTCTTAAAATTTCTTTTCCGATTCTATCTCTCGCTGATCTAAATAGAATTTCCGAGGGTTGGTTCGTCTCAAGCTTGTGAAATTTTATTTCTTTAAATACCCAACTTCTACAAATCTCTCTCTCTAAGACACTAAACTTTTCTATCTCTTGACGGTTCTCTCGTCTTCCCTGTTGACAATATAAACATCCTTGGGCTTTAACATAAACAAAAATATGGTTTTGAAAACCTCAAATCACATTGGTTGCTAGGGCGGCCTCAAAGAAAACTGGGAGTTCTGTTTAGAGTGAGAGACTTTTTTTCCTCTTCTCAGTTACTCCACCTATAAGGGTCTCATCCGCCCTTGTATGGAGTACTGCTCTTCATATCTGGGAGGGCTCTGGCTCTGGTTTCATCCGGCTTTGGGATAGGGTCGAGTCAAAGGCCAAAAGACCTATAAACTGTCCTGTATACTTTCTAGTTCACTTGAACCTCTATCTTTGCGGCGCGATGTTTGGTGCTTTTCTCCCTTTTCTATAGGTACTGTAGAGGCAAGTGCTCGAGGGAACTATCCACTCGCGTACCACCACCTTTACGACGCCCTCGTAGCACAAGGGGTGCTGTGTCTGCACATGAGTTTTGTGTTGATGTTAGTTAACTCCAGACTGGTTCGCTGCGATGCTTCTTTCTTTCCTGCCCTCTGTTCTGTGGAAATTCTCTTCATCATCTGTGTTTCTACTCAAATTTAATTTCGCCATACTTTAAAGCCTGCGTATCGTGCTCAATCTGCGTAATTTGCGTTAGATGGATTTTTGAGGCGTTCACACCCACTCCTTGAATTGGGTTCTGCCAGTGAGCGGCGGTGACAACTGTAAAAAAATAAATCAAATAAAAGCGTTCTAATTAAGGAATTCCTTAAGCTAGCTGAAACCCCAAAAGAATGGCACCTCCGACGGTGAACCACTTCTAGAATGCATTAAAATAGCATAACCGAGGAGCTTGCTCGCTTGACAAAAAAAGAAAAAAAAAAAAAAAAAAAGAGCAGAGAGTGGAAGCCGATCTGCAACCCCTCGCAACAGCACTGATAGTGACGATGGTGGCTTTTCAGCATAAACTACTGAAGATGAGGATTTGGATATGTTAGACTTTGATAAGTTCAAGGCCGACATCTAATTCACCTTCAAAGGAATCACAGCAAGGGAACCTCATCGTAAAAAACTGAAGAGAACAGTCATCAAGGAGCAAAGATTATTCAAATTTGCAGTCTGTGAAAGAAGAGATGAGGCTCTACGAAAACATGAGATGCGGCCTAACAGAAGAGAATCCTTTCATGCGGTGGCATGAAAATGGGGCAAGGTTTTCATTATTATCAGTGCTTGCAAGGCAAATAATTATCAGCACTTCCTTCATCAGTCGAGAGAGAGCGTATTAATAGTGTAGGGGTTAGGCAGGAATGTAAACACCCCAAAAAGAAACAGTCTCTCGCCAGATACTAGTGAAAAGCTTTATGTTTTTGCATCAACATTTGTGAAATTTTTGAAAGTTTGTGTATTGAATGACTTATCTAAATCTTAAGGAGTATTTTAATTATGTCATTTTGAGTAATAGCGTTTATTTTTATTTTAAATTTTCGGCTGATTATTGAGGTCTCTTCTTTCATTATTTTTTTCTTTATATTGTGCTAGTTAAAGAATCTTCTTGTATATTTGTTATCATGTTAAAACATAAAAGCTGGTAGCTAAACTTTGTTAATACTCACTTGAAAAATGGAATGGAATATTTTTTAATAAACACAAACATAAAATAGTTAATAATATTATATTTGCAATTATTATTCTTTAAAGGAAGTATTTATTTTATAAAAATATTTACCAGGCCTTAAAAAAGTTTGCTAAAACCAATTAATTAAGTATTGTTTGTACAGGGAATGCAATCCTTAGATTTGCCTAGCAGTGCACAAATGTTTTATCTTTTATTATTGTGTATTTATTATATTAATTTAAGTATCGTATCGGTATCCGGCTAACTAAAAATAGAGTATCGTATCAGGCCCTCTTTTCTGTATCGGTACATCCATAATATATATATATATTTATATATATATATATATATATATATATATGTAAATATAAATATAAGATATATAATAATGAATTTAAAATTAATTAAAATTTAAATTTTTATTTTATAAAATTTATAAATTATATATATATTATAGTATATATATATATATATAACACTCTTTAACCTTCTTATGCACGATCTACCACATCCCCTTTTATAAAAAATTAATAGCTATGCAGGCGATCTATCACAGCTCAAAACTCTTCTAAAAACACAGCATGCAGAGAACTACAACAATATATAAACTAACTGGAAGAGTGACTAACAACAAACAGAATGACTGCATCACCTCAAAAATCCTTTATTACATTACCTACCCCAGACAGAAGAGAATCTTAACATTCACCCAGCAGTTTTTATATCAAATAATAGATTCCCCTCTTGATAAACAACTCACCGTCCAAGGTTTGACCTTTGATACATATTTGACATTCCCCCCCCCCCCACCAACAATATTACTTTTAGAGCAACACACAAATGTGCTGAAAGCATTAACTGGTAAAAATTTTGGCGAGCATAAAAAGGCACTCACAATAGTATACGAACACCATCTGTCCTTTTATAAACTACGCATCACCTGCCTGAGCACCCTCAAAATCAAAATCCAATATTCAGATATTAAAAACCGTATCAAATAAAGCTATCAGGATAACAGGCTGCCTTCCCACCGCATACTAAGAGATACAAAAATCCTCACTATAAAAGCTCATCTTAACTTGATAGGCTGTCAATTTTATAGTAAATCACCTCCTACACCTAGAAGGAAAAAAAATCACAACAGCACTATACTATCATATACAACACACATCCTCCCCCAAACCCCACCCACATATACCCCCTTATTAAACACATTCATACCCAATTTATCCAAAGA
>JABUQX010014749.1:0-5000 GCA_015478945.1 Trachelipus rathkii
TAAAAAAATGGAGTGTTACCGTAGCACCACCCTTACATATTACAATTTATTACAGAGACGGGTGATAATCGGTGAACCAAGTTATAGTGAGTACCTACCGATAATTTTATTATTATTGTCACACTAGATGACTGCTGCCTGGATAAAATATTTTTATACTCTATTGCCAGTTTTAAAGCTACATAGCTCGAGTTGAGTATCACTGAAAAAAATAATTAAAATTACGATATACCAAGCATTATTATTTCATTTATTATATATAATCGAAGATTATAATAAAATCATTCACAATATTTTTCAAAAAGTGAAGTTCCTATTGAAGGAAATTTGGTACCCTAATTTCTAACATTTTTTAAATATAAAAACTTTCTAGAAATAATAATATGATCTTAAATAAACCTTGTTAGTACTTATAACCGAGCGTGGCTATAATACATGAGTACGAATAAAAAATACAATTTTTTATTATTTTTTTTTATTATAATATTTATTTTTACATTATTATTTAGAGTAGGTAAATACCATAATAATCACTAACACTTACTAAAAGAGGCGGTGCCACCGGTTCACTATATATACATCCATGACCCTATGATATTGGTTTTACCAGCATAAATTATTGGATATTATTATAGATTTATGCTACTAGTTTAATATAATATGATATAATAATATATATATAAATTATATATATAATTAGATAATAATCTTTTTTTGGAAAAAAACATGAGTTAAAAAGATAAATCAGTCATCATATTAATGAATACAATTTAAATGTTATTATATATATTATATATTGGTTACCTTATGATAAGGGAGATAGTATGAAGATTATTTTTTGGTAATTATTAATTTATAAAGATAAATATATAGTCTAGACTAAAAGTATAATTAGTAATATATGTATCTAGTTTAAGATTAATAATCTAATATATTGTAATAAATTATATTATTAATTGCATATCAAACTCAAAACAAGTTAAATTATAACTTTCATGTCTTCGAAAAGGTGCTTAATTATAATGGTGAAAGACTTTGGTTCTGATCCTCCCCCCCAATTCCGCTAATTTCCTGACGACTCCGCACTTCCGCTATCATCATCATCATCATCATTCATCACCCCCCATCTTCTCTCCCCAAGACTTGAGGTAAGGTGCGTAACATGCACCGGAACAGAAAAAGAATAGAAGAATATAAAGGAAGTAGAAAAGAAAGCCCAGCCTTACCTCCCCCTTTATACATTTTAGTGAGAACTCGTCTTGCAGTCAAGACAAAAATCCACCCTAAGAGCTTCACGGGACAGCGATGGACCCCTCACTATGGCATCTCGTCAATGTGAGGTTCAACCCTTGGCCCAGGTTGGCTACAACCATACCTCCCTCACATAACCTGCCATTGCACTCCTGTTATGCAGCCTTTCTTCTCGCTCGTTGCCAAACTCAAATTTCTCTCGCTCCAGACTTTCCTTTTCTTGACTCAGCATTCCCAGCCTTTTTCTCGGTCTCCCATCCGTCGATTCCCACAACACTCACCACTATCATCCTTATAACCGACTCAACATATCATCCATAAGCCTTTCCACATGAACCAAAGCCATATCAACGTACTTTCATTTAATTTCTCATTTACTTACCCCATTCCCCACACCAAACAACTCTCTAATACGTTCCATTCTCATTTTATCATTTCTTTTCACCCCTAACACGCCACTAGATTGTCCATTGCTGAACACATTGTACTTTAGATCTATACCTCTTAATTCAGACCATAGTATCCACTAACTAATTCTTAACACGGGTAACACATACCCTCATGGTAGCAACCTAGCGGCAATCAACGACTTAGTCCTTTTACATCCCCCAAGGATTTAATTGCACCAGCCACTTTAGTGCTATTCACAACTTTCTACTACACTCTGCATCATCCCGCTCCCTTTTCATTCATCATATATCCTAAATATTAAATTCAGAGATCAGGAGCTCTCCCGTCTAGTTCCGCGACCTATTCCTGGTAGTGCCGCTCGGAGCGGACTAGCGAACTAGCGGACTAGCGGGAATAAAGAGCGGAAGTGCCCACCTCTGATTATATATATAATATATATATATATATATTAAATTATATATATATATATATATATATAATATATATAATATATATATATAGTATATATTAATATATATATATATTATATATATATATATATAGTATATATATATATAATTGCTACAGATTTTAACTTTGACAATGACAAATTTCAGGTGACAGGATAAGAAAACTTTTATTAAGCAATGACTTATTATAATTAGAATTCCTTTATTTGGACACATAATTGGTAGCGTGTTAGACTTTTAATGACAAAAAGTACTCTTGATGAGATAGAGCAAGGGACACGTGACTTCGATGAGCGTGGATGAACTTCGGATGTAAGCGTGTGAATTCGCCAGCACGAATAGTGCTCATAGAATTATATCTACGGGAAAAGAACTGTTACGGAAGATCAGCTTACGGGTGTTCAAAAATAGGTACAGTAACTACTAACATTAAAGGGAACCCAAACTACGGCCACTTCCGTATGAATGGGGGCGAGCCTCTTTCACTTCCCGCAAAAGCTCTTAGGAAAACTCGAAGTGAGTTTGGGAAACGGTCACTACCGTTTCAAAAGAAACAGTACCTCGGCCACTTCCGAAAGTACTGGCGCCGAATCGGCCACTTCCGAATTCGACTAGGGAAAGGCTGAAGGCCTTGGCGACAGTAACTACCGTCTTTAAATGGGACCCACTTGTCGGCCACTTCCGTCCAAGTGAGGGCGAGCCACGGCCACTTCCGAAAGCTCTAGGGAAACTCGAAGTGAGTTTGGGAAACGGTCACTACCGTTTCAAGAAACAGTACCTCGGCCACTTCCGAAAGCACTGGCGCCGAATCGGCCACTTCCGAATTCGACTAGGGAAAGGCCGAAGGCCTTGGCGACAGTAACTACCGTCTTTAAATGGGACACACTTGTCGGCCACTTCCGAAAACTCTAGGGAAACCCGAAGGTTTGGAAAACGGTCACTACCGTTCCAGAGAACAATGCTTCGGCCACTTCCGAAAGCACTGCCGCCAACTAAGTGAAGCCTAGTTAGCTAAAATAAGGTTCGGCTGAGAGGCTATTGCTTCTCTAAAGTAGTTTAACTACAGTTGCCTTGTGAGAGAGCCTAGAGATCTACTCCAGTTGCTTTCTGAAATCCTCAAATCTCGTGCCTCTTATATTCCTTGAAGAAGTTCGAATCATTAAATTATTAACTATAAAAAATTAATTTTTAAATAATATTTACATATCCAAAGGAAATAAACTTTAATGAATAGAAGTCTGAAATTTTCGTATTTTCTTCTTCGATAAATCAAGGGTAGCTTAATTTATCCTTTAATATATCAGATAATTACATTTATGTACAAACTCTAAAAATCGATTTATAAAACTTAAACATTATATTCCTTATAGTAACATTTATTCTATTGAACGACGAACACAGACTAAAATGGTACAAATATTCATTCTTAAAATATATTAACACAAAGTTTCCTCAATGAATATCTTTATGAAAAGCAAAATTAAAACGAAACTTTAAGTTAACGGCCATGTATTCCGCATCCTTTAAAACGCAAAGAAAACTTAAAAGCATTACAATCTAAATATAGGCCTAATAATAATCAATCAACTTTAAACACATTATAAATACTGCATTCGCTGACGCGTTTCACTTTATGTGTCTTTTTATTATAAATTAAAACGTTATACGTGAAGATAATTTCCAAAAATTTCAAAATTAATAAAATTATCTGAATGCGCGTCCATTTTAGAAAAGAGCAAATGCATTCGATCCAAAATCAATATCTTGTCCGAGTTCAAAAGTATTATAAAAGTATTCTTTTCCATTGATCCTATTTGTAATTATACATTTAAATTGATAATAAATCTAATATAGCCATTGCATTTTAATTATACAAATAATAAACTAGAATCTTTTAATGAAAACATCTCAGCTTTCGTTATTTGTACGTGAAATGAAATATAATAGTTATCCTAAAAGACTTAAATTTAAGGGTAACTTCTATAATCTGTTCTTTCATAAAGGAAGTTGGAATAAAAAGTAAAATTTTACACTACCAATTATTATTATATATTTATATAATATATATATTATAATATATAATATAATATAATATATATATATCATAGTAAAGTCTGTGTCTACCTAACCACATTTTATCCTAACCTAGACTTAAAGAGCTACAGTAGGACCTCAATTCCTAATGATTTTAATCGTCGTTGCTAAAATCGTGAGACCTAACCTAGATTGATTATCGTTGCCGTAAACCTAGACCTAACCTTAGATAATTTTGTCTTATATATCTATAGTATTATATATATAATATATATATAATATATCTATATATATTATATATATATATATATATTATATTATATAATATATATATATACTCGCTGTTTAAAGGTAACTAACTCCTCGCAATAGCTTCCAAAAAAACTTCAAAACGGTCTTGTACTTCAATAATGTTACTATTACAGTAGAAATTAAATTTTACCCAATTTTAGTTATGGAAACAGTAATATGAAATTGATCATATAAATTCATAATTAAAATCTAGTAAATAAATCTTTAAATTTAAATTTTCACATCGATAGCGAACTAAACTTACTCCAATGATATAAGAAACCAAAATAGCAAAAATATTCACTGCTTAAAGGTAACCTACTCCTCGCAATAGCTTCCAAAAAAGCTTCAAAACGATCTTTTGCTTCAAATATGTTACTATTTCAGTAGAAATTAAAATTTACACCAATTTTAGTTATTGAAACAGTAATATGGAATAGATCATATAAATTCATATTTAAAATCGGGTAAATAAATCTTTAAATTTAAATTTGTACATCATTAGCGAATAGTTTAAGGAATGATTGACATTTATGGGAAATCTTTACTTCTAAATTCAATGTA
>JABUQX010014749.1:15000-37500 GCA_015478945.1 Trachelipus rathkii
CTTTGACGTAAACGAGTTAATTTAATGAGAAAATATACCTTGGGCAACAATAAAAAATTTTATATTAATCGTACATTAAAATATTTTACAAAACAATTAATATATACAATTTTTATCGTTTCGAATTAATACATTATAAAGGCCTCTTTCAGAATTTAAGTTGACAAGAACTGAACTACATTTCTGAAAGAGGCCTTTATAATGTATTAGGCGAAAGCTAAAATTGTATATAAGTTTTATTTGTATAAATATTTTTAATGTGTCGTATAAATTTAGAGATTTTTAATTGTGCCAAGGGTATATTTCACACACACACCACACCTATATATATATAATTATATATATAGTATATATATATAATATATATATATATATATATTATATATATAATATAATATATATATATAATATATATATTATATAGATATAATATATATATTATATATATATATATAATATATATATAAAATTTTAAATATTAATATTTATTATTAAAAAAAATTAAATTAATTATATTGGCTGCCATTTATAAGTGGTTGACTCCAGGAGCAAAAATCAATAATTAATGTATCGTTATTTTAATAATTTTATGGTAAATACATTAAATTTTTGGGTAACCTAACCTAACTTAACCTATCCTAACTAACTAACTTAACCCGTTAACCTAACCTAACCTAACCAAACTTTAACCTAAAATAACCTAACCTAATATTAACGGAGTCAACACCTTATAAATTAATAGTATATATATATATATATATATATATATATATAATAATATATATATTATATATATATATAATATATTATATATTATATATATATATATATAATATATCATATATATTCCCTTAGATTGAAATTCTTGATTTATCTGATAAACTTAAGATAATTTTTAGCGAATGTGTTGAAAACATTTGCAAGGAAATGCCCGTGAAAGAGGATATAAGCTCTGAAAAGATACACATTAACAACTATTATTGTGTTCAACTTGCCTTAGCTTTGCATAAACCAGACAAGGTGAGATTATACGTCATATATCTATTCATGCTATCTATCTATCTCATTCTATCTATCTATCTATCTATCTATCTATCTATCTATCTATCTATCTATCTATCTATCTATCTATCTATCTATCTATCTATCTATCTATCTATCTATCTATCTATCTATCTATCTATCTATCTATCTATCTATCTATCTATCCTCACAGCTTTCAGCTTTCAGCTTTATACAGAATAAGATAGTTGTACTGATTTTAGCTCTTAAATTTTAATTGTTAATAATGTAATAGATTATTGTTATAGTTTATGTGATCCAGTAACAATGGTAATTAGTAACTTATTACGTTATGCAACAACAACTTTTAAGTAATTAATTATAATACTATAGCTATGATGCGTATTTCATTTTATTTTGCTACCAAGATTAAAAATTCCAAACAAAGAATCTCTAATAAATAGAGATAAAATATAAAATGAGATATAAGAGATTATAGATTTGAAGTAACATGTGGGACAATTTTGACTTAACCAATGCTGCTAAGCAAATTTTTTCCTAAATTATTCGCAGATTCCATATATCCCCTAATCCAACAGTAACCGAATTTTAAATTTACAGTCTAGAACTCATCAACATAGTTCATGAAGATAAAAGTTAAGAAAAGAGAATAATTCAGCTAAAGATCATGAGATTAAAGGAAAACATTTTATATCTGATTTTGTTTGTATTGATGATAAAATTTAATATTATACTGTATGTGAAATGTAATATTTTAGTAAAACAAGTTTGAAAGATGTTTTGAAGTTTGAAAGTCGTACACTGATGATGAATTTCTGGATGAAAATTTGATATGCCTTATTTGCCCCATATATCTCAGATGAATATGTGGATTTTATCTGATGAGTTTTTTTCTGCAAAAATACAAACGAAAAAAAAACGATTTATTTTAAAAAAAGTATACCAGAAATTACTTCGGGTTTTCATAATATGAGAAAGAGATTTGGCATGAAATAGGAGGTCGTAAGTGTTAAGAAAATTCTGTAAATGATTTTAAATGTAAGTAGATAAATGTATACTTGTCGGAAAAGAATATACTAGAGAAAGTAAATAATGATGAGCGGTAAAGTCAAGGAATGAGTGGAAAACTAATCAATTGAACTATAATTTTAAAACTCTGTTACTACTTGAAAAGGGCAAAAAACAGTTATGGATTGTTATACTGGTAGATGTTAGTTCAGTGTTAAAAGCGTTTACATAGAAGAAATTATTAAAGAACATTTAGTTTCGATTTATTTAGTATTGAATAGATGAAATTCAGGAATTCATATTCTAGTTCTTTAAAAATTGTAATTGAAGCTGTGTTTGAAGAGAATCTTTTGAATGGAGACTTCTGGCCTACATGAATAATAAATAGATTTTTTTCTCTTCCTTTCTCTTTTTTTCCAGAAAAAAAGGCAATAATAAATAGTTTACCTCAATATTTGAATATGATCTAGTTCAGCTGTAGTTTCTTTTAAAATAATTTTGAAGTTATTAGGGAATTCATTCTAATCTTGTTATATAACTATTACAGTAGTTAAATATAATGTAAAGTGATTCTTCCTTAATTAAAAAATTTATCAAGGAATTGGGATAATATGTCTTTTGTTCAGAAAGAGTTTACTAATGTTATTTATAATGATATGACTAAAAAAATATGTATGTATATTTTGGTAGCGATCTCTATAACAAACCGTTCCTGTATAATGACTCTTTAACAGTTATTGTTTGAAATCTAAATTTTACCATTATTAGGAATTTTAAGATATATCTTCCCTGCTTCAAAAGAAATTAGGAAAAAATTGCAAATAATATTAGTTCAATAACTGAAATATAAGATTTAAAAAGTGGATCACTTAAACTTTAATTTCGACAATTAGACCTTCTGTTTGTTAATAAAGGAATATATTGCTAGAATTTATTTGATTACAGTAGATAAAAGTTTCACGAAAGGTTCGTTTACCAATCTTTCCACAACTCACAATACGACAACGTGGTTTGATCGTGTGATTTTTTTTTATAAATCATAAATGAGCTTATTACTAAGTTGAGATTCCATATGATATATACTTATTTGCTTACTTTTCAAAAAAAAAAAAACATGAATGAGGTCAAGAACCTATTTTTAATTTATACGAAAACTTAGAAGATGGCTTAGAAATAAAATATCCAGAGATAAATTCTTGAGAGTTTTTAACGTTTTCCTAACAAGTTTAGTTTTCGTATTCAAGAAATATTCGTTGCACCTAATTCGCTTTGCTAGTACTACAAACCTATTTTCCTGATCATTATGGAATAATTAGTCAAATAGCACTTACATACACAAGTTTATTAACCTATATTTTCACAATGCAAAGAAAAAAATAAATAATGTTTTTAGTTGATCCAAGAATTATCCAATATGTGATTGCTTATATGTGTTAAATTTTAATCATTATTTAAATTACCTAAATAGTTTTGAGTTGGGTGCGGATATTAAATTGCAGCCACGAAATTACAGATACCAAATTCATAAATAGGACAAATATTCACGCATTCAATTAAATGAATGAGAATTCTTTCTAAAAAAAATAGATTGTTTTTGTCATAAAAATAAATATATTAATTTTATAAAAATAAAGTAACCTACACTATTTTTTGGTAAGCAATATATTGTAAGGATATGTATCGTTTGTATGTTATATATGGTGTTTTCAAAAATGTGCAATATGGTACAAATAACAGAACAAAATTTTCTGAACAGAAGAAGTTTTAAAGAATTGAACTGGAATGGAAGTACAATTTAGGTAATTGTTAATAAAACAAACTAAAGGTTATTGAATGAAATATAAGTAATATTTGAAATGGTTGATTATGATGATACTAAACGTCCAAAGAAAAGATCTTACTCTAAGTTGCACTTAAATATGTAAAAACAGGGAAAATGCACATAGAAATTAAAAAACTTAGCAATAGTTTCAATATTTAATACACATGAACTATTGGTGACGTAATTAGTGAAGGAATTAAACCTAAGGAAAATTAATCTAATCCATAGTGAGATAAACAGGCGAAGAAGGTTAACGAAAAAAATCATGATAATTTGTTAGGAGTTTTGAAAACTTTTGTAAATCAAAGTTTTTTGTCCTTTTACTGACATTGTTCAGGGAAACGCAAGTTTTACGAAAATCTTAATATGCAAATATTAAATAATTATTTTAAAAGACTGAAACTGACAGCAACATCATGACGAATTCATTTATATCTTTTCAAATTTTGAAAAGCAAAAATTAGATAAAATTTCAGCTAACTAATAAATTATGTTGGTAAATGAAATTTACATCATTGTTAGAATTGTTTAAGGAAGATATCTTTCATAAAAGAAAAAGTTGGAGATGGGGGAGATTTTGACAACTATAGATTTAGTTACTTTTGATATTGGTTGCTTAAAGTACTTTTAGCAGGAACTCTGGAATATTGTTTGAGCATATAGGTTTTTACAAAAGAAAATAATTTTTAGAGCAAAAATATGTGATCGAAAATGCACTGCTCTTTTTAATGAAATAAAATTCAGAACGCCAAAACGAATCTCCTGTTCGTTCCGCTTTTATATATTTAAATCAAAACTTTCATAAAGTAAATCATTTTAAGTTTATTTAAAAAAAATATAGCTAAATTGCGCCTATAAAATATTTTTATATAACACTTCTTTTATCATCTCATATGATTTGTTATAAGGATAGTATCCAATTATTATCGTATAGGAACTGTGTACAGAGAGGTGAAATTCTTTAGCTATTGTTGTGTAATTTTTATAAGGATATTCATCTATTTATGCACTACCAAAAGAATACTGAAAAACAAAACTAGGGTACTAATATAATTAAGTTCTGAGTGTTTGGATTACATGAAAAAAAAAACTTTGAAAACGGTTGGATGCGAAAAAAAGATAGGTTAATTGCTTAAAATTTTTTAGAATTAATAGAATGAAATTACTCTTTATCAGAAAGTTCGCAGTGAAAGTTTCTCCCACCTTTCTACCCAGAATGACTCGAGAAGTTGGTGCAGCTTCCGACTGTTTTATCCATGAATCATCTGTTGAAAACGTACCAGCAAATTAGCCCTACTTATCTTATGTTAAAATTCTTTTCTTCCATTTGGGTTTAACCGATCATAGTCTTCATTCTCTGTGCCCTGCTCTCTTTCTTCAGTCTTTACGCAGGAAAGGAAATACCGCCTTAAAGGCGAATAAACCTTTTTGGACATTCTGATCGAATTTTGGTCGCAGGTCTTAATTTTCCCAATTAATGATTAATGTTTCCGGGAAGGAGTATAGAATGTTGCGAATGAGCATGACCGAGTGTTTCTCTTTATCATGGCGGGGCACAATTTCAAATTTTCTTTCCCTTTTAGCAAACCTAACAAACCTTTGATTAACCTAGCTATGTTCTGTGCAATTTGAGAAAGGAACCTTCCGTAAGGAATTGCAATCGTCTTTAAACTCAAAAACAAACTTACGAAACTTTTATTTCGTCCCAGAAATCATAAAAAATATAGTATCCTTGACAATTAATTTTTGGCTTCCTTAAAAAATGCAATATTCTTTCATAGCTATTCTTCCCTCTCCTCCTTTCTCGACATTTTGCAAAAAAAGTATCTAAAACTTTTTTCCGTCCTTTGGTAACAACTGCCGTTTTATTTTCCACTAAAGCTTGTGGTTCATCAAGAATTCTGGTGCTCAGCTTTTCACTTCTGAGAACATGAAATTTTCTACATTTTTTACTTGACACGATTGTGTCTACTCAAGGCTTTATAAATTTATTTAATAAGCTTAGTTTTGATTTGCAACGTCTTAATATGACATTTTCTCTATCACACAAAATGTTTTTGGAAGATTTGTTTTCTCTAAGTCGCCATTGTTCTATCTCATGAGCCATTTACTCTTTTTATCAACTTTCTTAGGAAGGTGAAACTTTTCATCTTTATATTTGCAGAAATTATCCATTTTGCAGAAATTATCCATTGGTGATCTCAGATGATATCTTTTCTAAGACTAGAGTAGCTTTCCTGTGAATTTCAATCACAACGATAAAGATTAATTAAAACTGGGATTGATTTGTACCTCTTGTCGTTACGTAAGAAAACAATTTAATTTCTGCTTGCGGCTATCAATGAGTTATCATCACTCACATGATGTTTATTCCGATATTTTCAATTTCATCAGGAATCTTTGCAAATTGTTTCAGAATTTAAAATCATTCTCTTTTGAGATGCAACATTATTTTTTCCCTACAACCAAATTTTTTCACCATAGAAAATAGCAGCACACACCATTTCTTTATCTGAAAGAAAAAAGAATATGTTCAATTCTTGCTAAGAAAAAACTTTAAATAAAGACGGTGCTTTAATACCATTATCATTTTGCTTACAAATGCTTTCATTTTCAGTAGTTGATTCATCTCTGTAGAAAGCCTCTGGCCTTCTAGTGGAGTCTATATAACAGTATATCCATTATACTGGTTACGTCTATTGATATCGTTTATTCAACAAACAAAAACTAAAGTTTCTCCGCTTGCTCCACACCATTGATTTTCAAATTTTAGACCTCTGCTTTTTTTCGTTGATCCTTGGCTTCAAATACTTCTAACATATTTCACACTCGGCATTAGATGCGCATGATTAATTTGGACCCATAGTTGTATTTTGAAATAGATAAAATAAAGGACTTTTTTAACAAAATCGTAACAGTTTTTCTCTGTTCAATGTAAAAACTTTCCGTAAATGAAACAAAACACAAAAGGATGATTTAAGTTACAACAGTTACAGTTACAGTTCAGTTACAACAACACCTGTAAGCAGCAGGAAATAATAAACGTTAACTCATCTGCAATAAACGTGGAAGCAGCAACATCGGAAAACCAGGGAAATCATAGCTACAACATAAAATATCTCGAAATCTAGAGCTCTTAAAAAATCGGATGATGCTATCTTAATCAGTAGAAAGAAAATGTAAAAATTCAAGTTTAAAATCCCTTGCAATATAAGAAAATTATTTTGTTCCCTAGTATATTATTGTTTAATATAATACTATATCTTTGTTTGCTGCACATGTTTATTTTACGTATGTTATTTTTTTAAGAGAAGATGTAAAATGCTGTTTCATGTAACTTTTAAAAACTGTCCCTGGAAGATTTTTTCCTTGGTAATTTATAACAAAAGTTCTTTCACTTAACTAAATAATTTATACATGTAAAAAGACATCAAGCATTTAACTAAATTTATTTCCCCAAAAAAACTATTTAAATGCTAAACAACACTGGAAATTAAAATATTTTCGTTGGTGAATAAATCACGAATATTGCTCTGAGAAGACTAGAAAATAATAATATAGAATCATATTTGCTCTTAGGAATAAGTGACTTGACCTAAATTTTCTTCATCCAACAGTTTTCATATCATTAAATATTAATTAATATAACGTAACTGATAATAGAAAAGCTTAAATATATAGTTAGTAAATAACTGTTACCGTAATATATTATATTAGGCACTATAAACTCACTAATTATGAAAATACTGAACATTACTATAATACTTTCTTTCTGTCGCCACCTTAACGCTCTATATGCCCAATGTACATAGCGCGCACGAGCTAAGGCCATCGCGCTATTTCACATTATACATTACAGGAACATAGAACATGTCACAGGTGATGGACGACACATGACAAACGTCGAAAAACACTAGCTCTCTTTATCTAACGCAAGTGCCCAACCCTCATGATACCATTAATATATTAGTTAGAGTAAGCTCGTCACAAGTACAAGAAAATCCACCCTAGTAGACATACATGGAGGACCGCTACGTTTCATAAGACCTACTACACGTATGGTAATTCGATTCATGTTATAAGGGTATCTATGCTACCCCATGAGCCCAGTGTTGGGCCACAACATGCACCCGACACAATAACTTATAATATCACCGGCCATTCTCTCGCTATACAAGCACCTTTAATTATCGCCTCTGCCTAAAACTACACATTTACTCGATCCTTTCAGTACTATTATCGTTCACCGCACTAAATTACCAATACTTTCTCTGTATATATATTATTATAGTATATAATATCGATTATCCGAATATAGAATCATTGCTATCTATCATTATAGAACTATCAAAAGATATTCAGATATCGATAGATATATACTCGGGTAATCAGAATATATTGTAATCCGATATTATACAGATAAATTTAGAGATAGGATCAGACAGAACTTAAGTTAGACCATAATATACATATATATATATTATATACTATATTATAATATATTATATATATAATAAAATTAATATATTATATATATAAGTATATATAATATATATATATATAATTATCATATATATATAATATATAATATATATATTAATATAAAAATTATATATAAATATATATTAATTAATAAGTCACGTCTAGCTTTTCAGTTAATTTGTGCTTACGACCCGGTTTAAAGTGAATTAGCTTACTACATGTTTAGCAATAATAACAAAATTTGTGCAAAAAACGAACTCTAGCGAACTTATCTTATAGCAGAAGTTTCTTTTTAGGTTTTTACAAACAATTTATAATCAATATACTGTTGTGCGACTATGGACTAGCAATCGATTTTGGAAATAAACAGTAAATAATAACATTTAAAACCAGTTGTAGATTGATTACAATAACATATAATATTATATTATATTATATATATAATAAATTTAATATATATATATATATAATATATAATATAGTATATTATTATTATATATTATATATATATATATATTAATAATATATATATATATTAAGTATTATTAATAATTATAATTTAACTTTATATCAGTGGGGGCAAAAGAGATTATTATTTTTATTACTTGAGCTCGTATATTTTTCCCTATCCATAATTTTAATATTCCTAAGTATACGATATATTTAATTATGTAAACACTTAATAAAGCTCTAAATGTTCTGAAGCATATTTAAAAACACAGCATGATATAGTATAAACGTTAAGCCAATGATCAATATATTCAGCAGGATTATAATTAAAACATAAATATAGCAAAATCATAATTACATCTCACAGAAATATTATATGTGACAATGAATTTATCTAGATTAAATAATTAATAATACTATTATCATTGAACACTAGTGGAGCTAGTACCGATAGACCATAGAATATAGTATTTGCGCGATAATTTCGAGATACCAAGAAATTGATAGTACTCGTTTCAACTTTTTTTTAGCGTGCTTGAATAGCCAGAACGAGTATGATCCGATACCTAATTAGATTTTAATCATAATGAAAACACAGATAGATGAGAGAAGAACTTTTGTGTAGTCATGCTACAAAAAAGGACCTGGACTTACCCCAAGGAATTCTGCCTTCCCTGTAAGCGAGTTGTAAAACTTTCAATGGCAACCAATAACTTAGTCATGTGAACTTTCTGTATTTACATATTTTGAGTAGTGCTCAAGTGGTATGTATTATTATTTTAATAATAATGTCGAAAGAATAGAGTAATCGAGTCTAAGGAAACTAATATTAATGAAAAAATATAAAAAACAAGTATGATCTATAATATTTAAATAACAAGCCTTTGTTTATAGTATATCAGGATAAATTTGACTTGTCAATAATATTCTAAACTTACTGCAATCTGCATTTTTTTAAGATTTAATTAATACAACAAAGTTTACACTACTAAGTCTCATTATATGCTATTTATTAACCACTCGTACCTTTAACAACCATGGTGGATTACAAAGACACCAGCATACATTTAACTATGCGTAGCATTACATTATCTGAAAAGAGATCTAAAACAAATACAGTACACTCAAATACGTAAATACAACCTCTACACTTAATCATCTCCTGAATACATCAACCAATAATACCACAGCTATTACCTCATGCATCCATGTCACTAATATTACTAATAATATCCATACTATTCCTCTCTCCTGCTCTCTCTCTATTATTATAGATAACAGTTTAGATTATAACGTTATCAATACTCAATTAATTAAACAAATTCTAATTGTGATGCAGAAAACATTAAGCTTGTCTTTCACTACGTATCTTGAGTGATAGTTATAAAGCCGGTTTCTTTATTGGGTGTTTAACATTCCCTGAACCTACACGAAAAAATACGCTCAGCTCATCAGTATGATCTGAGATAATATGAGTAGAAGAGGGTAGATAATTATATTTATCTTAGACAAGCACTATGAGAGATAATAATGAAAACCTTGCCGCTAATTTATCATGCACCAGCCACATGAAAGTGATTATCTTCATTCTGTATAAAGCAGATCTACCATTAGTATTTTTCGTTGAGCTCACTCTTCATCTTTCACAGATTGCATAATTTGAATTATCTTTTAGCACGCGTATGACATTGGTTCTGCTTGTAGAGGCCGTCATACGATTATGGGTATTTCCTTGGAGCTATATGCATTTCAAAACACTACATCTAAATGAGTTGAATGAGAACAATGTCAGAAAATGAGAGAAATATATCTTGTACTCAGTGTAATGAGCCTTCCATAGCAAAAGTCTGAACAAATCAATACTTTCTTACATTCTTCAGGGAGGTGAGATTGCTGAAAAGAACCACCAACGCAGCTACAAGTGCGTGTTATCCAGAAGGGTTGCATGAGATAAAAAGAGCAAGCTATATCAAACACTTACAATGTGAACAAATTAAATATAATCGAGAATAAAAAAACGTATATCTCCCAGCAAGGTCTACACTCCGATTATGCTATTGCTAAATAGCATTCGTGCGAAAAGAGGAAAATAAGTGTTTCACAGGCGGTGAAGATCTGCTTGGCTAAATCCTGTGTTGGATGGTATAACAGTCATAAGAAATATATTAAAAATAAAATTAAACTATTATAAAAGATAAACAGACTATATTTGGGTCTATTTTCAATTTTATTTTTTTGAGTGTAGAGGGCGAGTCTTGGTTCAACCATGATAATATATATATAATATTATATATATATTTATAGTCGTAAATAAAACCGTGTGGGAAGGGGTGACTACACTGACTAGTGTAGGAGATTAAATATGAGTATGATGAAACAAGGAAAGATGGAAGAGGATAATTCCACAGAACAGACGATGGCAGGAAAAAGATAGAATTGCACCTCAAAGCGAACACTATGACCTAGTAGATATTATACATATACATCAACAAAACTCAAGTGCCGATCACATAGCACCCTTTGTATGCTACGAGGTAGTGTCGTAAAGTGGTGGTAACGCTGATATGAATAAGGTTCCTCGAAGCACTATTGCTAGCTACTGTCCTATTAATAAAAAGAGAACATAATAGCACCAACATTCGTAAAGACGGGTATTACCACGCAAAAGGGTCATATGTAGGTGGCTCGGGCGCGAGAGGCGAGACGTGACGGGGAAGAGTACAACGTAGGTGAGGGACTACGTTATTCCATACTCCGTAGTTGGACTGGGGCGTGGAGCGCAATACCCCCCCTATGGCAAGCACGCGCATGAAAATACCAGAAAAGCGCCGAGCGCGCGATTAGATCACTAGACGAGCGAGTCACTATACCATCATAAAAATGAGGATGAATAATATACCCTTTTTAATATAGCTAGGAAGTATCTGAGCGAAGAGGAAAAATAAAGTCTCGAGCAGTATTTTTATATAACAAGAATTACCCAGTTTCCTTGAGGTCATTATAACCTCTATAGCAACCGTTTGAGTGATGATGAGCGTTTTCCAAGACATTTTTATTTATTGTTTAATGTCAATTCTGGTAGAAAGAAAATAGTACAACTAGGAGAGAACGAGAAACGTCGAAAGAGAGATTAAAAATAAGTTTTAATGAGTGTCTACTAGGAAGCCGGGAGACCATATTTGTAGAAGATTGGTTTTTAAAGAATTAAATATATTTCACAGGATTTTGAAGACAGACCCCTACCTACTATAGAAATTCTATCTAGATCACGAGAGAATTAATAAATTACGGAGAAAAGATAAGATACGGAGAGCAGTAGAGGAGAGAGGAGAGAGAGGAAGAGGGAGCAATAATTGAAATAATGAGTATGATAAAGAATGAATGGTCGTAGTTACATTACATGAGTAATATGAGTGAATAGAGTATAGATGTGTAGCAGGTGTAAAACCTTCATTATAATATCGAAAAGCAGCGACTATAAACTACAAGTAGGAGTATAAATTACATATATGAACCTCATGAGGAGAAAACCACTATTATGACGAAAAAGATAGAAGAAGTACCTATACTCATACTACATACAACGCCCTGAGAATAACAGTCGAGGTTGGGCCATAAGAAAGCTCAGACAGGGAGGTTTAGGTAAGGCAACCTGTGTGGACATGACCTGCTGATCAAAAAGCCTCCCAACCCCACTTCCATAGTTGGATTCAAAGCGGAAGATGGACCTGAAAGGGAATAACATCACAGAGAAGGGAGAGAGGGACCCATGTACGAAAGTGAGATGCGCTCCTGCCAATACCCGGATAAACTGGCTACCTTCGTAGTACGACCAACGCACTTGGTACTACAGCTAGCAACAGAGGCGACGTTGGCCAGCAACACACAGTTCTCGATTCACCTAATGGATCGCGTAGAGATGAGAGACGAGAAACATTACTGCTATCACGAGATACTTCGATCAATAGGACTAGGGAGTGAGAAGCGTCTCTGCACAGTGAAAGCCTCGAAGGAGACTGTGGTAAGCCAGTCTGAGCATAGAGACTCAAACCGAAGGCGATCGAACACGAGAGTGGAACAATGTTACCGAGATTCAGCATGGTCTCTAAAGAAGTGAGGGTTGAGAAGGGTATCAAATGATCTTAGATGGAATATCCAGCAGCACACGAGACGTGGTATGGGAACGCCTAGTTATATGGACAGGATATAAGAGTCTTTTTACCATCCTTCACGACGGCTTCAGGAAGAGCTATTGCTTTCATTTGGATAGAGGCTTCTGGACTCTACTCATCTGACGGCCGCAAAGGTCCACAACCCCCTTAAAGAGATTGGAAAGATCTTGCTTATGAGAGAAGCTCGTCAATTAGATTGAAGTGTACATTAGGTTAGAAAGAGAGGACACGTGTGCGAGGAATTCGAGAAGGGACGAGAGGACACGACGAGCACGACGCGAGCCAATAAACGCGGAGGAGGAAGAGAAGGAACGCGATACCGGAGGACAGCCACGACACCCCTAAGAACGAAACTGATTTCATCGAACATTTCTTAAGGAGTTACCATGCTAACCTGTATTACTATATAATCTAATTACTACACAGACAAGTAATTAAGACACTAACACTTGAAGAGGTAAAAGGAGGTAGGAAAGAGGAAATTAGACTAGATATTATACGTATTCCATATAAGGTGAGTTAGAGGAAAATAAGAGGCCCAGAAGAGATTGGACTACTTTCAGTTTTAGTGAGTATTTATGCAACAGATATATATCATTATACAGATAAGATTAAATATAAGAGGAAGGCAATTGATAATTTTTACAGAAATATAGTTGTTTAAGTAGCGTATAGTTTTTCGGCAATAAAGAGCCAGAAGATATAACATAAAAATTATTAGGATACAGAATTAAATAGGATAAATTGTAAAGGTACTGTAAGTACATATGTAGGAGAATAATACTGTTTTTAAAGACACCATATAATGGTGTATAATAAAAAGCGGCGGGACATATATTGTTCTACGGATGAGTAAGGAGAGTACCCCTGCACGAGTATAGTTTCTAATTTGATAACGCTAAGTAAAGAGAGAGGAAGAGCACGGGAATGACGAGAAAATGATGCACTATAATTTCCTATCGCAGGAATTGCGAGAATCACAGCGGTACCGCGTAGTAGAATACAATAAGATGGCGAGCGAACTTAGCGAGAACTGACGATCTGATACCCAAAGAGATATTGTTTAGCGTAAAGGAAGAAGAGAGAGAATTTGTTATAAGTTGCGACACGGAGAGGACATAACATCGAAATACCTGCGATTGCCCACTCTCTGATAATATACACTATATATCAACGATTTTACAGTTATACTACTCATAACTTATATTATAACGGTATATATATTATATAGCAGAGACTTGAAAAGCATCTTATTATTACAGTAGATCAAAGCTTAAGTCAACTTATCCATAATTATTGTTATAAGCGTTAAGAAGCAACGCAAATGCCCCCAATATCGGTATATATAGCCCACGATCAAAGCAGTGCCGTAGAGTGTACACTATTCTTACACTCCACGCGGCAGGACCTGTCCGCACGCCTGTCTCTCGGTCGAATCATAGTATCTATAACATTTAGTCAGGATCGATCATATCTCTTCTCCAGGCTTCTGTGGTTTCAGTACTATATACTAACCAATTAAGGAATGCGGAAGGATTATAGAGTAGTATTTATACTATTATTAATAGTAGATAGATAGAGACTAGTAAGTTAGAAATATATATACATAGGTCAAGTTAGTGTATTCATAGATTAGGTTGGAGCGTAACATCCGGAATGTGTGTAGGTCTTTGATTAGTTGCTCCAGATATAATTATAAAGATTACATGAATAGACCTGAATGATTCTGGTGTCTGATACCCTAACACTAAATCTAGATATGTAGCTAGGAATACCTACTAAATCCATTCAGGTTGAGCGTATACTAATTAGAAATTACTCTAATAATTATGAGAGTGACTTCGTATTATTGATGAGTAGAGTATATTATGAGAAGATTTATCGTGAGAAGATTAGTTAAATAGGATAATCATAAAAATATAAAGTAGCAAATGAAAATCTGTATTTTATATAGTAAGATAAGCTACAAGAGTTATTGTACTATAATCAGTAGATGGATAATATCATAATATAGCAAAGATTATTTAAGCCTAAATAACGACATTAGAGTTAGGAGATTTCTGAGATCTTCAGACGACGTAGTTATTATAGAGTGTTTATATTTCTAACATAGGCATCTAATTACCCACAAAAATAAAATAAACATTATATACATCTATTATTAGATCAAATATTTTGAATTATAATTCAAAGGTAGAATGAGAAAAAAGAAGCTACAACGCAAACAGCTAATGATAATTTAAAATTGACATATTAATATACGCGAGAGATATCTGAGAATTTTGATCAAATGGACAGTAAAGTATTTGAACTAGATAAAAAGGAAACTAACAAATACTAAGAAAGTCTTATATTAATAATTCTATCTTCGAGCAACAAAAATCACAACCACACAACTTCACAATGGAGACAATATATGCGAGAAAAAAAGGAAAAAGATCAAAGAATTTCTATTGGATCAGATGTGAGAGAGGGAGTGGAAGCATGAGATCTAAATCTGTTATAGGAATCTCAAGGGGGAGCGAACAATGAGAAGGAATAGAATTCTGTCTCCGGCCCCCCCCGCTCTCAATGTTCCCCCCAACACGTCGGACTCGAGAGTAAACCTCGCACGCCTATAAAAAACCAATACATGCTTGAGGAAACCTAAGAGCAATATAAAAAGCAGCTTAAAGAGAGGTCGAGAACACATAAAGAGACAGCACTACTCAACTATGTACTAAGGCTATGAGACTATTATTAGTCATAACCTCTGGACACAACTAGATTATTATTTAATTCGAGCAGTAGGGTTCACAAGATGTTCTGCTGGAGTATCCTTATCAAGCATTTATCACCCATAAAAGTAAGAGGTATCTTTTATCGAGCACTCAATTATCTTAACGATAGTTTATGTAGACCCGATGAAGATTAATCACTGTATAAATCACCCAAGAAATTGAGGCCGATAACCTGCCTTGATATATTCCGATAACTATCGATACTATATATCCTAATATTATATTAAAGTTAATATATATTATATTATATATATATATATATATAATATATATTTATATATAATAAATTATATAGTATATAATACTAATATTATTATTAATATATATATGGTCAGTGTCTCCAGCCCTGATCTTATTCCGCTATGTATTTGATAAATCATAAGCTGAGTGAGAAAATATGTAAGAGGTTTTTTTTTTTTTATTTGTTTTTTATTCCAATTAATAGGATTTTAATATTAAGTAAATTATTAAAAATAAAATTTGAGCCAATTAGGGGCGTTACTAGAAATAATAACGGGGAAAGATAGGAGGAGTGAACTAAGTTTATTCACTCTTAACGTCAAAGCATCGGCGAGGAGAGAATATCGTATTGACACTAACACCACTCCTGCACGATTATCATCATGAGGATTTGTTCTCTTACTGAGTAATAACAAAAATAAAATAAATTGAACTCCGCTTTACTACACTTGGTAATCACAAACATATTAGCAAAGAATTTCAATACAGGTATAACAGCAATATCAGTAAGAGCTAGCTAGTACCGATCGGAGGTCTCATATGTATCCTAGTCCGGAGGGTATCGCTGTCGCGTAGCACTCAATAAATTGAGGGAAATAAATAATTTATATTTAAAATATATTATTCCTGTGATTAATATTTCATAGAAAAATAAAAAAAAATGAAAAATCAAAACCTGCTCACTCAATCAGATTAGCAATAATATATTACATTTATGTTTCTTATATTAGGTAGAGCTTAATCCTATATATATATGAGTACTCGAGTTACATGATATCTAGATTAAGATACAACTCTGAATCCTATATAAGTATATATGAATATATATATATTAATATATATATATTAATATTATAATATATATATATATCATAAATATATATATTAATATAATCTATACTATATATATATTATATGTATATAATATTATAAATAATTATATTATATACTATATATAAGTATATATTATAATATAATAAATTAATATATATATAATATATATATAGTATTAATATAATATAATAATATATTATTATATATATTTATTTATATATTATGACACATAAATATTATTAATATTAAAAGTAAACTGCAATCATAGCTCAAAGTAGTGTATGAAATAGGTGCTGATATATAATAGACTATCTAAATAATTTCTCCTAGAGGCACATAACATAAATAGTAATAAAAGTTTATCAAAATTATCTTACTTTATCATTTTAATTAACACTATACAATTATGTTATTATCAAATAAAAAAAAAACTTACGTTATGAAGAATATAACTAATTACGAATTTATTAAGAAAATTATAGAGTTCGAGCTTTCGTACTCGTCAGAAACACTTCTTCAGGAACTAAATTTGGAGATATCTGACTATGGCTTAATTTTCTGGCAACATGGCTGGTTGTTGCTGTAGCTAGGTGGGAGTTTAGTTTTATAGTCAGTTTGTTAGGCAATTTTAAGTTTAGTAGTTTATTTAGAGAAAAATTAGTAATGTTGTAGTTATGATGATTGCTTATTTGGGTGTTAAAGTTTTGGTAGGTTTTTATTAGAAATGATTCAATTATATTTTTTTTGCGTTGTGTTTTGTATAAAAAAAACAAGTAAAATAGCTTGGCAGAACTCGGTTAATTAGGATGATTTTCGATGCTATCTTATGTAATATACGTTAGAGATAGAGGAGGTTTGTCTATGTCTAAATGTTAATATGATCATGTATATTATGTGTTATACTACTATATATAGAATAACTCCAGAATATTGATTTGAGTTATCAACTTCGCGTACAAATGAGTCACTACTTTGGATGGACAGAAGTTTCAGACAAGAAATTGCGATATACACATTCCGATTTCTACCAGAATTTTTTGCAGATTTGTGAGAATGGAAAGGTAGTTTTTTTGTGCTTATAGTGACGTATTACCAAATGTTTATAAGCATACACAAAGATAGCATTATTACTTCAGAGCATATCCTTGTTGATAGGATCCATGTGAGCAGAGAATAACTAACCACTTCAGATTTATACAAGAGCGATACTAAAATAGTGTTTGGCCGCATTAAGCTTAAAATAATCTATTTGCGACAATGTAGATTTCTACGAATTCGGAATTCACCGTCCTCCGTGTACGTTTTTTAAGTCACGATAATCAAACTATATTAGTATAATAATATAAACATGAAATAGTTATGAGCCATTAGGTTATGAGAATTTATAGGTCTCCATATTATAATATAATTTTACTGTTGCTCACTAGGAGCACCACTTCTACAAAGTTTTAAGAGAATATGGATATAGGTACTGAGAAGACGCCAGATGAGCTATCACCGATTAGTGAAAGGAGAAACAATTTATTACCAAAAATCGCGTAGAAGACAATTAGACTCCCTTGATAATGCGAATAGACATTCATTAAATTAATAGATCTTTCTCTTTCTGAAACAATTGTAAAATAAAAAATACTGGTTGGAATGGTTAAAAACAAACACAAATAAACTAGCAATTAAAGAAAATAAAAATGAATGATGAGTGAAGAGGGACTCAGTGTGGGGTAGCTACGCCGAACAAATAGGAGATGTTATACCAATTAAAAGCGGTGGTCGTATGAAAAGTAGAAGACACAAATATAACTGCTGAAATGAGAATCGGTGTACCTCAAATACATAAAATAGGCCTTATAGTATATGACTCGTTACTTTAAGTTGTAAAATCTGCATTTTCGTTTTTGTAAAAATTTTCTTTAATTTTAGTAGAACTTTTAATTTATGAATAATAAAAATTTTTTTTTAGGGTATATTATTGGGTACAATATATAGATTAAATCTGATAATTACTTTAATGATACTATACAAATGCAATTTTGAAGTAGGTATAGTCAGTAAGATTAAAAATATTCTCCTCATTATCCATATCTTCAATAAGAAAAAGTCTATTAGTTCATTATATTTTTTATAAAATTTGATGATTATTAGAATATTAAATATACTAAAAAGTAAGCAATATCTGGCCCTAATATAGAGTTATTATATATATATAAATTTATCGCTATATAAATAAATAGTGTAGATAAATATTTAAACACACAGAGTAATAAAAAAAAATTAAAATAAAAACTTATTTTTTCGAAATAATAAAATTTTTAATATATAAAAAAAAGATAATTTTTTATTTAATATATAATTATTATTTAATTTTTCATGCGGCTCTTATTCTTTGGCTAGAAAAAATTATGGAGTGTTATATTACAAAATCAATATCAAATGAACAAAAAGTGAACACTAATATTATAAATAGGGAGGTAATTTGAGGTTCCATTATGATCCCGATATTCCTCACCCTACAGTGATTATGAGATAAATTAGCATGCTATCCCTAAGAGAATCCCTAAGCAAAATACAAACCAATATAATACCAACTTGAATACAGAGACATAAAATAACTCTAAAGGACTAATAACTAAAAAAAATATAACTATAGATGACGCATACTGTTCTATAAATACGTGAATCGATACTGAAAAATTTAATACTTCACCAAACATAAGAAAGAAACTAATAAGCCAAGTTTAAGAATAGTACCAATAAAAAATTCACGTTGTTATAGAATAAATGGATATTACAGACTGAACAAGTGCGCCTTTGTAAAATGGGGAGAAATGAAGGAACGAAAGAGTAATAATATATTAATGAACAAAACTTAAATACGTAAATCCGACAAGCAAAATACAAGTATCAATAATCAATCCTCAAATCTAATCCAGACCCTGTGGAACAGGATGGAAGTTAGTTTGGTGGTACGAGTAGTGAATAGGGTGTGATATAGTTTTTAACATGTGAAGACCTAGCCTAATAGCTATAACTACTATAGAAAGATTCCCATGAATCAAGAGTAACACTGAAATATTATTTTGGCAATAATATAAATTTTGATAAACTCGAGTTAGGTAGTGTGGTAAAGTAAACAGAGAACAAAGTGTATGTAAAATTCCAATAGTTCTCCTGAGAGGAACTCAGCCGGCATAGCACCCTAACCTTATATCTCTGATAAGGGTTAGAACTTTTGAAGATAGCATATACAAATCGATAAATTTAAATTTAGAGAGAGCAAAATTAAGAACGAGAGACGTACTTTCAATGTTCACTGTAGGCACATCAAGAGCTTGTAATTATAAGCGAAAACTATGGTTAGAAGCTTGACTACTTCTTAGATCTCAGATTACATTTTACATTTCTACAAGCTTTCACTAGAACTGGAAAGATTCCTGGTTTAAGTAATGTTTTGTCAAACATAATATAAGATAGTATTTATACCTATATAAACCACCATCCCTACAAGCATTGAGTGAATTAAGGTCATGACACATGCACATAATTATCCCTACCTCTACATTACAACAACATACTAATAATAATACTCAATATACCCATATAGAATCTTTCCCACGCTCTACTCAGCATATTTTCAGTAATGCTGTTACTTATTATATATAATATAATGTAATCCAGATGATCACCTTTTAAGTGAGCATAAGAGCTTAATGATCTTTTACAATGTCCCAAAAAGAGTCCCATCCACCCAACCTTAATATTTTTTAATAATTCATCAGCTACTCACTTCTAATCATTATCAATTTCTACGTTTAAAATTCAAAACTGCATAGATCATCATTTTATAACTTTCTTACTTTGTGAACCTTTCGAGATGAAGATTTACAACCTCATCTTTATTTTCATGGTATTTACAAATCTTTGTTTTTAAATTCTTTATTATGTTTCTTTCTTCTGTAGACGAGTGAGGTTCGTTCATATTCTTATAATAGGGACCTATTTCTTATTGAGTCCATTATTATAATATCTTTCTACCCATTCAACTAACTATCAGTCTACTAAAAAATAAAGAAAAATGTCTTAAAATTTAATTTATGAGAAGTAAACCTTCTAAATAAAATAAACTTTACAAATTTAATTAAATAATTACACTTAAATTAATTATCTATTCCACAAAAAGATAACAACAATAATACAATAAATATTAATATTAAATAATAAATAAATATTAATAATATAAAAATAATAAATAAATATTATTATAATAAATATAATAAATTAATAATAAATAATTAAGTAATACACCTTCTTACCCCATATAGGTAAGGTGCGCACCATAACCCTAGTAATTACCCTAAGCCTATAGTATAAGATAAATAACATGGCACAAAAGTGAAACGTTCTCCTTTAGAAATGCCCCTTATTTATCCCTATATTTGTGAGAACTTGTCCTCTAGTCAGAAAATTCACCCCTATGGTGACACTTCCAGGTTACCCGAAGCATCGGGAGAGTTACGAAAGAACAACTCATATATAATGACAGTTGCCAATCGGAAAAATAAATAACATCTTTCAGTGTAGAGTTATTCCATCCCTTGGCCAAGGTGGGCACAACCATACCCGCAGGATCAATTAAATATGTTGGATGAAAATTTGAAAAAAAAAAAAAAAACGCTTTTGAAATTTTAACTACACATATAATGTGGACATAAGTTATATGTTTAATATCTCACTGTCATTGCAGAGACGCAGATTAGAACGAGCTTTCTTGCTGCACACTTCGAGAGAGAGACGCATAAGCGTAAATCTGTCATTGGGCCAAAGTCCATCGAATATATTGTTTACTTAACTAAACGAATACAATCTACTCCTCTCGTAAGACTATGAGACCACATGCACGACTGACAACAAGAGTTGGTAGATTTATACTTTATCGGTTTAAAACTTACAGAGAGGAACTGTACTCGGAGGACTTCGCCCCCTTTACCACGTCGGCTAAACCTCCCAAAAAACAAGAAAATAATTGTCACAAAAAAAATTAACGTAGTAATTTGCTAAAGCTTAATAAAAAAAATAATTTGGTACCCTCTTGTCTCGATACTGCACGAAATGCGAAGTTACTCATATATATTATATATAATGTGTGTATGTGAACTGGGCAAAATCGAAACCCCATTGTACTGACCCTAATGATAAAGCAAGTTCCAATGAACAAATACACTAACAATAACATACACCATTTTGAAGTTACAAGTATATAAATTCGTACCAACCTGA
Organism: Trachelipus rathkii; assembly: GCA_015478945.1. Taxonomy (NCBI): domain Eukaryota; kingdom Metazoa; phylum Arthropoda; class Malacostraca; order Isopoda; family Trachelipodidae; genus Trachelipus; species Trachelipus rathkii. The sequence goes on from JABUQX010014749.1 coordinate 37,086, forward strand.
GAATAGCAATGTTACCTATATGGTGCGAATTCATTATGGGAGTTGACCTATCGCGATAGCTGGAGGAAATTTCGTGCAAAGGATAGATACATATTGATATAGATGTGAAGTTTGACAATAAACCTTTGTGGAAGGTCTCTAAATATTTTTTTTGTTTATACGTTACATTATAGATTTTGACATGAAAAAAAAGTAAAATCATAGCCACGTTAATAACCATTTTTTTTTCTGTCTTTACCTTTGTGGTTGCCGCTCGTAGTAATATCCTATAGTATGGAGTATTCAGGGGAAGAAATTTCACCTATTCATTTTATATTGACGAACGAACTATAAATTTTCGAATTTGGCTTGTTAGCTGTATGCGAAAACTTACCCAAATCGAAGATGTTCAGAGAAAGGAAGAAACGTTGCAGCA
>JABUQX010014749.1:50000-52418 GCA_015478945.1 Trachelipus rathkii
TTCCAGACTTTACCAATGTAGTATGTAAGATTGAGCGTAGCCGTTAAGTGGTGGATAGGGGGAGAGTTAATTTGAGAAAGGGTGAAACTGAGTAGAATGGCGTGTTGCTCGAGCCCTTCTCAATGGAGGAGGGATGCGACTTTAGAATTCAGAGGAGCAATGTCCATTGTAATAAAGATAAAATGAAGAGAGTGGTCAACGCAACAATTCAATAGGTTGGGAGAGCAGGATAGTTGCTAAGACGTAAAGTCCTAGACTTGACCTTTTCAAGAAGAATTGCACCCCTATAAAAAGCAAGCAAATGAGGCGACGTGAAGAAACTCTGAAGGTTCCTCGGAACACTCAATTGCTTAGAAGCATGTTTAGAATGAAAAGTAATTTGTGATTCGTCCAATTATCATCACAAGAAAAAGAAAGACCAAGAATATTATTAAGGACAGACGAAGGTTTGAGATGTGAGTTTTTTTGGATGTTATAGTTGTGTGGAAGATTGTCTAGTAAATAAATGAAGAACCGAATTTTTAAGTCATTAAAAACAACCATATTATCATTGCCTCAATTAGAAATTCGAGAAAGATCAGAGGTTAGTTGCTCCAAGGCTACCCTTTTAGAGCAAGCTAATTGCTGTTGGGAGGGGGCGTCTTTCAAAATGAAAGGAGTAATGAGGGGTGGAGTTGTCAGCATAGGGATGGATGGGTGAAGAAATAATAGAGAGTAGATCATTAATGACAAGCAGAATCGAAGGTTGATTATAGGACAGAACTCTGAGGAACACCATCACTATTTATATAGATTTAAAGGATGAACGGTGAACGTGTGCAACGTCTGCTATAGATCGACCGGAAAGGAAATCAGAGGGGGAGGGGGTTTAGAAATGAAAGCATTGTGTGTGTTATTTCAGTCTATGGAAGAAGACTTTCGATATGTCTGTCTAGCGCCACACCGAAACATCATTGATCGAAATGGCGAAGGGCACAGGACCCAAAATCATCAGAATGGAGAAAGATCACTAACTAGTATAGTGTTTCTTTCGAAAGCCATACCGGCCATGATCATCAGATAAGATAAAATAAGATGATAATTTGAAAGGTCATATTATTACTTTATTAAATAAATAGTGAGAAGAGAGAAACAGTTTTGATGTTGATGTTAACTTTCTTATATTAATTTAAGTGGACATTTAACACAACATAATTATTGGGTTTTATTAACAGTAAAGCAACTTAGAAAACCTCCTCCTCCTCAATACTACTACCACTACAACTATTATTATTAATATTATTATTATTATTATTATTATTATTATTATTATTATTATTATTATTATTATTATTATTATTATTATTATTATTATTATTATTATTATTATTGGACATTTATAAGCTGTTGACTCCGCTAATATTAGGTTATGTTAGGTTAAGTTAGATTACCCAAAAATTTAATGTATTTACCCTAAAATTATTAAAATAACGATACATTAATTATTGATTTTCGCTCCTAGAGTCAACTGCTTATAAGTAGCATTATTATTATTATTATTATTATTATTATTATTATTATCATTATTATTATTATTATCTTGAAATAACCGAAATATGATTCTGTGCTATGGATTCGAACTTAGTATTGAGATTATTGCTACTTGGTACGACTCATACACACCCACTTTTATACCTTTTATAATAATAATAATAATAATAATAATAATAATAATAATAATAATAATAATAATAATAATAATAATAATAATAATAATAATAATAATAATAATAATAATAATAATAATAATAATATTTTTTGACTTTCATGAGTTCATGTTAAATTCTTCCTAAAGGTGGCTACACACACACACATGCGTTATTTGGCGAACTCTTCGACGAACCTTCATAAGACGAATCATTTGGTGCGTCGTTTTACTGACAAATAATGGAAAAACATTTCTTATATGGCAAACCAAGCCTGAACATCGAATATTTGCCAATAAATGACCCAACCACTCAAGCAGTGTTTGAATATTCGTCTTAAAAATATTTCGTCGAACACCGAATGTGTGTAGCCGCCTTAAGAGAAGAGACACCATATAAATTTAGTTCTTTCTATTTTGAATAATTTATTTTTGAATGAAGGGAATTGATTGTAATTTGTTTCCTTTTTCTTTGGCAAACATTTTGACTTGGACCCAAAAATCATTCTCTTAAGAAGAAGATAAATAAATAAGTTTAGTTTTTTTTTAAAAGTTTTTCACTGTAATAACTATTTTATAAAGTAATAACAAAGTTTTATAATAATAATAATAATAATAATAATAATAATAATAATAATAATAATAATAATAATAATAATAATAATAATAATAATAATAATAATTTAAATAATAATAATTTAAATAATAATAATTTAAATAATAATAATTTAAAT
>JABUQX010014750.1:0-23136 GCA_015478945.1 Trachelipus rathkii
CGAGATATTAATATATATATATATATTATATATTATATATATATATATAATATATATATATATATATATATATATTATATTATATATATTATATATATGTATATATATATATTATAACTACTTAATACAAACTTAGTTACATGAACTTAATCATAATATCATCTACTCATTGAATGATTAGTTTCTTAAAAATAGAATAGCAATCTGCCAGGTTCCTTCATTTTTCTCTTTGGTCTGATTTTATAAAGCGAAGAGCCAGAAAAAAGCAGTTCCACGCTAAATTGCGTTGGAGGTAGAGCAGTACCGCATATTTCCAGCTTCTTGTAAAATTGTCTTGAATACTCTTCGAAGTTACAATAAAATTTTTAACTTCTTTCAGTGCACAAAGAAATTTTTATTATAATATATATATGATCGTACAAGATTAGGAAAGCAACCTTGACGCTTTTTCTTGAGACAATCGACGCTTTCGACTAAGCTCTTAAATATCTAGAATCTTTTCATACTAATCTTCTGAACTTTCTGAACAATGACTTGTTGAGAAGGTAGAAACGGAGATAGTTGTAGTTTCATCAATTACAATATGTTTAGATGAATCTTTTTCTTCTTGAACTTCCTGAAACCCTTTAATACACAAATGGCCACATTGCAAAAGTGCAGATTTAGAACTTTTTGTTGTTTCTTCTTCCAGTTAAGCTTAACCCTTTTGGATTCAATACAAATAACAGCTAGTATAATATCCAATTGTCAATGACAGAACTTTCTCTTCGTAAGCCGCACGCAAGTCATCTCCATTTATTCCTTCAGTATCTTTAAATATAAATGGTATATAGTTGAAGTTGATTTATTAGAATATTAATTCCAAGTTGAATACAGTAAGGTGCTGTTAAAAATCTTCGACACACAGATATCAAAATGCATATGACAACAATTTTGTGATGTGGTAAGTCGAAAGTCCATTAAAGCTGTGCCTGAAGTGATTGACAGTCATTCAAGGAGTCCACAATTTTATAATACTTTGTATCTAGTTCTCTTAATAATATTTATCGTGACATCACTAACATCTATCTTTGAAAGTTATCCTTTTTATCTTTTCTTGCCATTTCCGACTCCGATCTTCCAGACTCTTACCGACATTCCGTGATCTGCTCGATGTCTCCCGACTCTTCTTGAACAATGTTTACCTGTTGGACTCCGTACTTCCGACTCCACCTTCTCTTCGAAAATTAACCTGCACCTGACTCTCGACTCCATCCCTCTTCAAAACTATACTCGATTGCCCCGACTTCCGCCTGGACTTCCGACTTCCCCGCGACTTTCCGCAACCTTCTGCTTCTAGATATCTTTCCTTTTTTAATCAGATCATCTGCTACTACTACTCCATTATTTCGCTGTTGGTGAGTGTGGAGAAACAGAATTTCCTGCACATCGGTATGTCCTGCTTGTGTCGTAGAAGTCCGACTTAAGGGGCGGATGGTGTAGTTGGGTTGGCTTGCTCCATCTCACCTTACTATCTCTTGGCTTAGTGTGAATGTGCTAATAGCATTGGCCTCGGAGCTGGTTCGTGTAGTCGCCGAAAACGACCTTTTCAACAGTATTCGTGGTCTAAAATTGTAATTTGATGTCGTATTCATATCGCCTACTGCTAAACCATTTCAGCAAGTGACCCTATATGAATTTCTGAGGAGAAGAGGAAAGAGGGTGAATGGATTGTATTTAGCAAAGTGACAGCAACTATGTTTGATTTATTGCGTGCGCTGTGAACTTGAAACTAAAGAGTGAGAAAGGAAAAGGTTTTGAGATATTGATAGTGGTGTTGGTGTGAAAATGCTGTGGCGTTGCTGGTAGTGGAGCAGATGAATGAGACAGGGAGAGAAGGAGTTGCATATTTTTATTGATTAGTTCTGACATGCTTGCATCAAAGCTTACTGTGGTAATGGAGCTCTTTAGTGTGTCGTGAGTCCTATGATATTCTTATATAGGTTTAACTAATTAAGTTTGAAAATAGGTCAAGGATGTTAGCTGGTTTGTGATGTATTGGTCATTTCTCTGTGGGAAATCTGTTGAATGAGAGTTACGACTTCTGGTTTTGGGTATATGATTTTGAATGATGTTTGATTGGGTGGGTAGGTAGCTTCAGATTTGATTACGTTGTGTTGGGTGAACCTGAATTGGTTTGATAGGTGAATGCAAAAAGTGTGGGGTATTGGGTTATAATCAGGTGGTTTTGGGTTGGCGAGAGAAAATGAGAATGGTTAGGCAGGAAGGTGATTGTTTTCTGTGAAGAGAGAGGTATTGTGTAAGTAATACTTTTTATACTGTTGCGTTTTAAAACACAAGAGTATTCTCTATAAGTGATATCTATGTAGTTGTGTGCAAGGAGATGATTATTATTCTGATGTGAAAAGGAAAGATTGTGTGATGTGTTGATTGAGAAGTAGGGTGATGTTTGAAGGTATTATTGTTGTTCTGGATTGTTAAATTCAGTGAGGAGGTTTAGGAATTTGGTGATTTATCTGGGATATTTATCATTATATTGGTTCTAGTGTCAAAATTAAGTAGTGTGTGGGCTTGGAATGGAGGTAGGAAGGGTGATACGAAGGAAGTAAGGTAAAATTTAAGAGTGAGAAGTTAGATGACACTCTTCAGACAATTAACGGTTACTAGTATGTTATAGATATCAACAATGTAGTCGAGCTCGCTAAATAAATCGTGTTGAAAACTATGTTGAACGATTTGATACTGAAATCAAGATCTGGGGGCAAATGAAGGAAAGTCAATTGTTAGTTAGTTTGCAAAAAAAATTAAGGATATGAAAAGGTAAGTAAAATCATGAGGAAATCAAACACCAAGAAAATAAAGGATATGAAGAGGTTTGAATGAAAGCGGTTAAAGGTATTGAAGAAGCGTGGTTCATTGTACTAAAAGCAAATGAATTAGAGTTTTCAAAAAAAGATGTTCATTGCGAATTTAAATATTATGTAGCGAAGAAAAAAGAGAAAATATTCTTGAATATGGTTCATACGTAGGGAGATAACAAGAGTAAACATTGAACAATTTGGAAGTGAGGATGAATGAGGACACTAACATAGGATAATACGGATAGCTTCTTTCTGGAAAGGGAAGAGCGGCGAAAGTAAGATGAGAATTAAGGGGAATCTGCTTAAAGAATATATGACTAAGGGATGTGCTATTTCATGTAACTGATGAAATCGGATGATGAGAGGGAGGTGGTGGACAAGAACCACTTCGAAAATCTGCACAATATATAACAGTATATGATGAGGTGTTAGTTCATGTGTGTGGTTTTGATTGTCAAGAAGGAACTATTGGTATTTTGGGGATGTAGGTATTAGTAAGGGGAGGTATGGGTAGGGTGAGAAAGTTGAAAGAAATGTTAAATATGCAGGTATAGATGAAATTACTAAGTGAAATGAAGCAAGAGCGGAGGGGAATAAGTTTTGGATTAGGATTTGGAAGTTGTGTAATAAAAGGTTATATGAGAAGTTTGAGTTCCAAGGGAATATGGAGGAGAGTGATAATTAGATAACACACTTGTATATTGGTAGGGAGAAAAAGGGGAACTGTAGATAAAATTATAAGGGGATATACTGAATTAGAATTGGTAGGGAAGGTATATGCTGGTTATTTGGTCAAAGAAAAAGTGCTTCGAGTGACCTGAGGGACTGATTGGTGAAGACAACAAGGTGCGTTTAAGGAGTGGTAGAGAGCTGAATGTGTGTGGATCAGAATCTTTACATTGAAACAAATGATTGGGAAATGAAGGAGAAGAAGAATAAATTATATTAACGTTTTATGGATTTACAACAGGCGTATCATAGAGTTAATAGGGAAAGCTTTAGGCAGGTGATTAGTGATATACTGGTGTTGGTGGTACAGGCTTCTGAAATAGGAATCAAAAGAGTAGTATGACGATAGTTGAATGCATTGTGTAAAAGAATGAAATGGATGTGTCAATGGTGATTGGTTTAGGATTAATAGTAGAGTAGTGAGACAGGGTTGTGTTTGTCTCCTTGGTATTATGTTCAATTGTGTATAATGGATTGTGGGTTTATGAAGATAGATTTCCTGAGGTGGTGGATGGTCGAGGTGGAATTTGTTATGCATAATGATGGAGATTATGGTTAGTATGTATGTTTGGCAGGGTGCCTTCTAGCCTATTATTTATATCGGATTTGTATTTGGTTTCTTGTGGTGCGAATCTGAAGTAGAGTTTTGATGAGGCTATTGGATTAGATGGCAACGTAATTTTGGCAGGGTAGTCTGTATTAATATGGATTGGTTTGGAGAAGTATTATACGTTATGTATAAGAGTAAGGTTATGGTTGTGAGTGTAGACAGTCCTCGTCTACAGAAGGGAAGGTTTATGTTAGTATTTGGTGAGTCTAGTCTGGATGCTAAAGTTCTTCCGTGAGTTTTAAAATCCAATTAATTTTAGGGGATATTGTTTGTTAGGATGAGGAAGGGAACTGTGTATTGATGCAGTGAGTGTATTGTAGCGCTAAATGTTGTGAATTTGTGTCAGGTAATGGTTGCCTGGTTGCAATTTAAATATCGTTGGTGATAATTGTAATTATGGGTTACTGTTAAGTCTCCTTGAGGATACGCGGTAGAAAGTCTTAGTCATGCTATCTTGTTAGGGTTATTGTGTTGTTACCACACACACCACACACACACAAATTTCCTTCCTCTTTCTCCCCCCATTGTGTTATTGTTGGTAATGTAAGTACTATGGTTCTTGGTATTATTAGAAATATATGATCTATAAGTTCAAATGTGTTTCAGTTTTATGGACTATTTTATGATCGATTAGGGTTTTTCTTTTGTTTCTCGTTCGGTAGCGTGTAATGTTGTCAAATTACACTATGCATCAGGCTCATTAATATTTTTCTTGCAAGGGTTGCCTATGGCATCTCTTGTATACTTATGGATATTGGTGAAAGAAGTACTTTTATGGGGTTATTTTCAAATTTATTCATTTAAATTTGATGTTGCATGGGGTCTTGCATTTTCTACCTTTAATTACCTAGTTCTAATAAGTACTCGCTTGTGGGGCTGGCTCTCATTTTCACTAATCGTGGGGTATCTCATTGTGTCCTTCGATTTTATTTTCATGGGCTAAAAAAATTGGATATCTTATCGGGGCTCTATCACTGGATTCCTCTGTATTTCTGTGCTTACGGTATCTTAGCTTCGCTAGTAGTTGTTATTCATCAACTTTTTCATTGACCTTCAGTTTATTCTGCATATTTCCTTCCAATATTAGCTCCCATTGTTTCTTACTTCCATTCTCTTTATTTCATTCTTAGAATAATTAAGTGTTCAAAAAATACTTTCGTCTTATCAGTAATTTTTAAACTTATATTAATCTTACATAATGTCCTATTTGAAACAAATATCGGCATTTCAGTTCTGTCTTCTGAAACAACGTACATATTTCTTTATTTTCTTTCTGTCTCGCGACGGCCCTTCTCTATATTAGTTTTGAGAGATTAGCTTGGAGAGTTTCTCATTAATGTAGATTTATTGTATTGATAATGTTACTGATTTTTGTCCTTTAGTGTTATCTCTTTGTAATCCCATGTATTTAAAACTGTTGCATTAATCTTCTGTAGATTCATTTCCATTTTTTCATTGTATTTGTTCATTTATAAACCGTCTAATAGCTTGAGAATTTCGATGTGATCTTAGTTTATCCATTATATATATAGATCTTTGTCAGTTATGGTTATTTTTATCAATACATTTAATTTTCGTTCTTAGATATCAAATTCAGGTGCTAGTTTCTCTACTCGTGATCATACCTGCTTTGAATTTTGGTATTAGTCTTGTAGGTGGTAGGTTGAACCTTGCTAAAATGTGATCCAGTCTCTTGTATTTTATGTTAAGTTCATTAACGCTATAATAAAACTGGAATGGACTTTGAAAATTGTGTACAAATGATTCTAATTTTCCTTTATTAAATTCAACTTGATTGTATGAGAAAATAAGGCATTTTTTAATAAACTTTGTGTTTAGGTAACATAAAAACAGAGAATAACTTTTTGTTATCCTTGCTAAATATTCCAGGTTTATGCATAATGTTATTTGCCTCGTTATACTTCTGTTTATGTGGATCAATACTGGTTATTCGATGTAGATTTTAGAGATATAGTTGCGTCAAATATATTCACACGGATGATATCTTCCAAACTCAATAGTTATTTTTAAATCAAAATGAGAAACTGGGAAAGTAAACTTGCCTCGGAGTAAACAGTACCACTCTTCAGAACCTGATGGTAGCCAGAGGAGTATAAAGAAATACATGAGTCCATTTGAATTATTTAGCTCCAATATATCCGTAGATAATGGATAATCTGAATGAGCCTTATATAACTTTCTCGAATCTTGCTGATAGTCAATTTCATGTATAAGAAGTTGGTAACATTTTCTTAAATCCTTTATATTTTCTTACCGGAATAAAGATATTTTGGTTGAAGATGGGCAATAAGTTCTATGCATTCCTTCTCTTCTGTGATTGTGAAGGCTGCTTACTCATTGCGATAAATTCATTTTTCTTGATTTGGGCGTTCTCATTGATCTAGCTGCCCAAATGGCGTGGTAAACTCGTCTTCACCACAAACACTCAGTACTCATCGGCTTGGATGTAATCTGCTCTTTATTGTGGTTCCTTCTAGTGGTGTCTAATGAAAAAGTAAAAATAACATATAAGAGGAATCTTACCTCATTTCTAACTATAATTAACTTTTTGGACTTCCGATCTTCTCTGTCCAATGGTGATTTCATATTGTCAGAAAGTGCGTTGTACTAAATGATAGGATTTTACGTTGAAAGTTATATAAAAATTTTTTTTAACAATTTCTTTATAGTTGTCTGATATATATATATATTCTACAATACTTACATCCGGTCGCGAGCTGAAATTTTTTTAGTGAATCTACCGTGCTAATTCCGGGTTCACGTTGCGTGATGACAATGTGCAAAATTTGCGTAAGTTTCGGGCACGATCTCCTTAACAAGGGTCGATTTCAAAGTCAAGAAATGATAATACAAGGGATGGTTAAAGATCATGAGGATTCCTTGGCAACCAATACATTAGATATTATGATATAAATACCATAATATTTTTTATAATTAAACTAAATCACAGAATTTATATTGATTATAATTCTCCACTAAACTATAAAAGCTAAGTATAATGAAATTATAATTGTTCACTAACCACCATAAATAATTAGTGTAAAAAAATATATATTTATATGGAAGGAGTATGGCTTTACAGGCTGATACAAAATTATAATAAAAAGAATAATAACAATAGAAGTGCTAAATAACAAAATAATAATAATAAAATCTAAACATGAATAATAAAATAATAAAAGATAATTAATAATAATTAATATAATAATAATAATAATAATATAATAATTAATAATAATAATATAATGAATAATATAATAATATATATAATATTATACAATTAATAATGTAAATGATAAAAAGGTTATAAGAAAAAACTGAGGTATCAAAAACAGGGTCAACTCCATGTTTCACACAATGTAGAGGCGCAGTAGCTCATCCCTATCTGGATCACGCTTTAGAATAGTTACAACTCAATGTATAATTTATGATAAGACAAAATAGTATAGGTACTTTTAGTTGCTACTCAAATATAATAATATCACAGCTGTTAAAAACAAGGAGCTATGGCATTTATAAAATGGAAAATTAAATTTATAAGGCTGAAAAATATTGGTTAAAATATTTCCAAAGTAAAAATAATAACAACAGCCTCACATTGCCCATAATAATTAGCTAATTCATAGTATTTAATAATTGCAGTTCATTAATAATTATAATACTTATTTTATTTAATTAAACAGATAAGTAGCAGTTGGATAATTATTATTCAGAAGATTAATGACAGAATGATATCCAAGACAAGAGATGTCCGTAATGTTCATTATTTTTATACCAATATATCTTAACAAATAAATAATAGATCCAAAAATTATATAAAGTTTATGTGAAGATTACAATCACTTTTTCAGTTCTAAATACAGTATGAGTCGATCATATCTAGCCCATAGAAAATAAACTAATTTTCTAAAGTTCTTTGGTAATGCTGTTAAGAACTGTTTCAGATAATAGATACATTAAAAACTTTTAGTCTGAGAAAATATCATATTACTAAAACTATATTCTATATATAGTATATTGCTTAAAGGAGAGCATAAAAACTTATAAATACAATAATATAATTTGTTTAAGTGAGGAATAAAAAAGAAACTACAATAAAGTTTAATTCACATGAAATAAGTGAAGAATCGTTCATGGCATTATCGATCTCAAAGAGAACGAGTTACTCATCCCGTGTTCATTTGGTGGTGCATAGAAACCATAAGTTTTATAATAGATGTGTTAACTGAAAATAATTTAATATTGAAGTTCTAGAAGATATATATATTTATATATATAAGATTAATATTAAATAATATTAATAATATATTAATTATAATAATAATTATATTAATATTATAAGATATAGTAATAATTATAATAATATGTATATAAATAATATTACATGAAGAATAAACATTATCGCTCGTTGGGTCAGTAGCTACATTCATCTATGAGTGGTTGGTACCAATGTCCACGAGAATGCACGGCCAAGCCCAGCCAATAAGAAAAGCTTCACATTTCTTTACCCGACCAGTTTTGACGAACTGGGATACAGCCTCTGCATTTATTTTTAGCGTTCCTACAAAATACAGTTATCTTAATCAGTTGTATTGTTGCGGATGGGTCTTTTTGTAAATTTATAATTATATTTAATAAAAAAAAATACTCCATATTATGCATTATACCCATAAGATACCAAAGCATTATATATAGAGTAACATATTATTATTTATTATTATTATGTATTATTATTATATTATTAATTAATCTTAATTATTATTATTATCTATTATTATCATTATAACCTAATATTTTCAAACCAATAGTTTTGGAGTGATACTATATTTTTTTTTATAGTTTCATATGTTATATAATAATATTATATTATGTAAGGGATCACCGGGATCCGGATCGGAGTTTGGTCGTAGTTTCGTGTAATATTCAAGTGTATATTTCGAGGCTCGCGAGCCGGGGCGACATCATATTTAAAAAGTTTCGAAATAAGAATAGATTATAAATTATTTTATATGAAATTAAATAATGAAGAACATTATTAATGATAAATTATTTTGATTTAGTCAATATAGAATTTCATTAAAAAATTAAAAAATTAATTTTAATATTTTTTTTTTGTTGTAGTCATAATATGAATTCCGTAGCTTTAAATATATTATTAACTAATATAAATATATTGGTTAACAAATATTGAATATGGCCTAATTTGTAACACCATATTTATTTAACTTGAAACTCAATAATACGGTCAGACAAACTTACAGAATGGTTTTGGAGTATCAAAATAAGACTACCTCCTAAATCATAAAAAAAATACTTTTTTGATATAATCTAGCCATAAAATGCAACTACAGAAATCATTCTAGTAACACTGATATTAGGGTTAAGCAGAACTTTTAAAAATTAGCATGCCAAATCGAACCTAAAAGACTAAAAAATTTAAAATGATATATATTCTTAATCTTAAAATTAATTAAGAGGCTTTTCTGATCGGTTAACAAGTATTTGAGATAAATATTATATATACATATGTCATATATAATGATAATATTTAATATATTGCCTGTCAGTAAAAGATGGTAGGTCATTTATTTTCTAATATTACTTAATATTATAATTTTCTATATAATATATATTAGTAATAATATATTATATTAATTTTATTATTATAATATATAATTATTATTATATATATATTATTATTATAATATTATAATATATAATTAAATATTAATTCATATTATATATAATATAATTATTAATATTAATTATATACTATATATTAATAATTATTTATAATTATAATAATTTTAATAATTTAATATATAATAATATATATATTAATATATATTATTAGTGATTGAGGTTAACGAAAATTATATTCGGTAAATAGAGAATTCAGGTTGTATAATTTTTTCCTCCCAAGAAAACAAAATTACTTACTTTATGAGGAAATCTTTTTGTGTATTATAATCTGACAATTATTTTATTATCCAAATTATTATTTAATTTTCTGATATTATATTAATTGAAAAATATTATCTGAATAACTAACAGCTTTTATATTATATACTTATTAATTAATGTATTTAAATATTATATTATTAAAATTTATATATATTATATAACATTTATTAATATATATACTATATATTAATATATATATTATAATATATTATATCTAATTATTAATATTAATATATTATATTCTATATTTCTAATATATATTAAATATAATATTATAATTATTAGTCATTTATTTACAAATATAGCAATTTATTAAAATAATATTAAAATAAAATAATTATGTATACAGATACCTTCTTCCCATTCAAGAAGATGGAAACGTACTGATTTAATTATAATTTTAGACGTGAGTCTTTTCCCAAATAATGGTGAAGGAACATAGGGAGCAAGCCAGGAGATTAGAAATAGATGAGTAGAAAGGAGAATACAGACAACAGAAAGAATCATCAGGCAAGAAGTGAATAGCAATAAGAAAGGTTGAATATTCAGGAGTAAGCCAAATTTCAAGGAAGGAGGAAATGAGAGGAAATCAAGGAGTGCATGGTGATTAGGTAAATACAGAAGAATAATGCGGATACTAGAAGGATTAGTAGTATTATAAATAATATACAGAACAGTGAAATTTAGTAGTGTTACCACTTAAAACATAATCATGTAATGAAATATTTCGCTACATCGCTATTGACACTTAGAAGTAAAAATAGAAAAATAAGGGGAGAGCTTATAGTCAGAATTCATCATCCAAACTTATAAAAAGAAATCACAAGGACAAAGAATTCATTCAGTGATCAACATTAGAATTATCAGAAAAGATAGAATAGAAATTCAAAGGAAAGTCATAGGTTTAACTACGTTCGAATACCCGAAAAATTTTTCAAACACGATAACCCATTTTTAAAATAATGTGTGAAAATGAGTTACATGTGTACTCAATATAATACAACGTGTGTCATCCGTTTACGTTCCCTCTTGAAATTCCTTTCTACTAAAGTAAAAAAAAATTTGGTACCTTGTGGCAGGTACGAAATATTATTTTCAATGGGTAAAAGTAAACAGCAGTAGATTGGGTAACAGAGCAGGGAAGGAAAGACAGAAGTAACAATGATATAGATAACTTAGAAAAAAAGAAAGGACTACATCCAGAAAAGGAATGTTCAAATAAGAAGAAGAAAAAATAAATTCACCAGGAAGACGCAAAGGGTGAACCATAGACTAGTTTTAGAAGATTTCTAAATCTTCCTTTAACGAAGACCGAGACCAAGCAATAACAGACAGGAAATTTTTCACTCAATTAGTGCGGATTAGGTCGCAGCGCAGAGCAGCATAATTGACCGATGAGGGCTTCACATATAATTTCCATTGAGGTGAATAAGTACGGATATGGATTATTTTAAAATACCAGTATAAGATAAATCGCCCCCAGATGAGAAAATGAAAATTGTGGGCCATGTCATCAAAAATAAAGAAGAACACAAATACTACCATAGAAATGCGAAGCAATTTCGGGGCTAAGAAATGAAGAGAACAGGCAACATAATAACTGTAAACCATAGTCATAAATAGTCAACCACTGCAGAAATAAGGCGGTAGATATATGAAAGTAAAACGCAAGAGGAAAGAAAACCTAGGATTATATGTCTTTATAGGTTTTTTGGGACACATACCTGAACAAATGGATCGTCAATATATATAGTATATTCCATATGTATTAGGCATACCAAAAAACGAGATAAGATAAAGTTTTTGTTGTAAGACCAGAAATATCAGGATAAGAAATGAGAATATGAAAGAATAAAACCCTGTTTCCAAAAAACAGAAGAAAAAGGAAGACTCTGCCAATAATAACTTTCAATTAAGAAAATACATACAGTTAACGAAAGAGTATGAGTTTCATAGATATACAAGAAGAAATAGATATCCTATTTGGCAGCGACATTAAGAGTATGCTAAATTAGGGATAAGTATTAGATTTAATGGATTGATAGATACAGATTACAGCACAGAGTTATCACGCTAAATATAGACGAAGATCATCTCATATTAAAGGAGTGAATATCATGGTGAAAGAATATATGAAAGAACTAGGTATAAGACAGATGAGTTGTTCAATTGATCCGTGGAGATGTAAAACTGATCACATATAACATAGGGAATATATCTAAATTAATCGAAGGAATGAGATAGTCTTGACAATAGTACTAATAGCAGTGCATAATGGAATCTTTGAGAGTAATAAAAAGCGAGGGCCTAAGCATAATTTTTAGTCAGTTGCTCTAGTGAAGTTCCTACAGCATAATCACTGGCGTCCATAAACAGGCGGGTTCCATCACTAAACAAGTCAAGAAAATACAAAAGAGTGGTTGTTAACCAATAGAATTGTACTCGTTTCAAAAAGCGAATTTGAGGAAGGACAGATTTATGATCAACTTTTCAATAACTTATTATATCGCAACTACCATCCACTGTTAAAATGTGAAGAAATACTTATTATTCCAGTACTCATACTAAAGTCTATAAAATACTAAAGGAATAAATTTTTATTTAGCTAAAAATATAAAATGATAAAATAAGTCTAATATAATAAATCCAATATCATATATATTTGCAGATAGAAATGAAATATATGTTTAATGTAATTGGCAGTGTTTTGATAGAGGAGAAAAGATGCCGTGGCCCTCAATTTCATCTAATGATATTCAATGTGTTTCTACATTAAATTTTAATATGAATTCAACACGAGGCTTCTTATTAAATACAATAATATGATAATTATAATAAAATATTAATAAATAAATTCATACAAAATAACATTATACCAGATAATAATAATAAAAAAAAATAATAACTATAAAAATAATAGTTAATTTATAGTCTAAAGTGGCTATGGTTTATATTAAAATAATTATTTACATACGCTTTTATGAAGCCTACTTATTTCTGAAACTATATTTTATTTCAACTAGTATGATATATATATAATATATTTATATTAATATATATATATATATAATATATATTATATATTAATAATTATAAATATATATATTTATAAAATTATAAAATTTTAATACAATATTTTAATACGAATAGTGTTACATATAATTAAATATATTATATTATTATATATAATTATTTTCGGAGAAATATGGATATCCAGATATGCGTAATACTTTTAGATAGTATAATATATAAAATAATATGCCATATATATATGACTAAGTATCTGAATAATATATAGTCTAGGATAATGAGTATAGCAGAAATATAATAACCGATCAGAATTGGCGCGTTATTTTGATGAGTACCCACTGGGATGGAAGGCATAATACTCAATGCATCAACAAGTCACTGTACCATGACAAAGTTCGACGTTAAGCCGAGTAGGAAGCAGACGGATGAGAAAAGGTAGTGGATGAGCGGGCTGTCGTTGCTGAAGATTCCTCAGTTCGTTATATTTAGATTTATATATTTAGAATATATGTTGAATAAAAAAAAATGGTAAAGAAAGAAATAAAAGTTGGAGAGATTAAAGCATTAATAGGGGCGGTTCTTCTGGGTGAGGACACACCTGGGCTGCTGTGTAGGGGTGGAATTTCCTTAAAATAAAGAAATATAACGAATAAAATCCTTTTTTCACAGGAAATTAAAGAATAGGGAATATTGACCAGGGCTGGGACACCAATGGGGGGGAAGGGAGTGTAATTATATGCTTGAACGAGGCGTCGATTTGGATTTATTAATATTGGGTTGTGTGGATCCGAATTTGTTGTTGGGGATAGTCGAGTGTGAGGTAGCAGATCGGTCGATAGATTGTCTATTCGATACGAGGCGGTGGGTTCGGATCCCTCGAGAGAGATGGGCAGTATTTCGTATTATTTCCCGATAGTTATATTGTTGTTGCTTTATTTACATTTCCGATTGCATTAATATACATATTTTAAACATAGCTTAATATGATAGTATAGTTATATGTAATATGTATAGTACTTAATATGAAGTATTATAACATAGTATATAATATAGATTAGAGTATGAAGTTACTGATAGATAGTAAATTGTTGGATATATGGATGTGGTACAGTGGGGGGGAAAAATGTTGGTGTAAAATGTTAGTTTAGAAATGTGCTATTTATAAGGATGTGATGGGTATGAAGGGGGGGAAGAGGGTTTTTTGATTGGGTAGAGTAAAGGACGTATGTTAATATGTTTATAATCATCTAAGTAAATTACAGTGATAGTCGTCGAAGGGAAATTTCCTCCGATTAATTGTTTTGTGTGTTGAAAGATGTGGCGAAAAAACTGGTTAAGGTTGTACAACAATGCTCTAGTGACGTCTGAAAGAAGTTATTAATGCAATGTTTTGGCAGTGAATTAGGTAAGTGAAGGTGTGAGATTAAGATTGCCATGGCTGTGATTTTAATGTAGTGATTTTGATTTTTAAGTTATTTAAGTGTGTGGTTCGACCTTTGGGTTGTGGTATCTATACTGTTTAGGGTTAAAGTGAGTGTTGATTAATAGTTACAGGCATTGGATAATGAAGTTAGATAGGGGTAAATCTGCTATATTATTTTATACTTTAATTTTCATTATGTAATAATTTTAATTATATTTTGTTTTTAGTTTTATATTATATTTCGCTATTATAATATAATAATATATTAGTATTATAATATATTAGGTATTTATATATATTATGTGTATTAAATATTTATATTTGCTAATTTTGTACTAAATATATTATACTAAATTTCTTAAGTATGGGCAATTTTTTGTAATGACCTTTTATTCTATTACTTATTCAGATAAATTCATATCTTGGAATTTAGCGTATATAACTATATAAATACATATGTTTTGTTCAATGAGATTTAAATATATTAAATTATATTATAGCTATTGTTTTTTTTTTTCATACATTTTGTTCTTAGCTTAGGTAATTTTATGGATCATTATTATTTATGTTTAATTTTGGTTTTCTTGTAAGTATCGGTATTTTCGAGATATCGCGACAGTATGTAAAGTTTAACCAAAAAATAGATGCTCATAATGCTAGTGAGTTTAGTTACCATGTTTTTTAATTCAATTAATTATTATTTAATCGCTATACTGATTACATTATTTTTTATTTATCTTAAATTGTGTATGAAAAAGTCAAAAATATAATTACATTTAAATACGGCACCCTACAGTTTTAACCAAAATTTTCACCCTAATGCATTTTTCAAGAATATAATATTATCAAATATATTTATTTTCATTTTTAACATTTAAAAAAGAGTCAATTGATAAAATACTTAGTGGTGGGGCGGAAATGGGAACTTGGGGAATTTTTAATTATATCCATAGATTGACAAAAAAAAAAAAAAAAAGCCTAATTTACAAGTTTATGCCGGATTAATTTTTTATTAGAAGGTGTTGAAATTATTCAATTTTTACAATTACTTTTATTTTTATTTTTTGGAAAAACCTTTAGAATCTGGTCAGTAGTCGGGTATACTAGCTTCTAAATTATTTAAATTTATTGGCCGGGGTTGGACGTAATTAAGAATTTACCAACACCACTCATCAATCCAAATATAAATATTTAAATCTGCGTGTGACTATAAGTGAACAAAGAAGTAAAGGAAATGCTCGATAAATATAAATTTTACAATGATTGGAAGTGTTTGAATGAATTAGGCTTTGTATTTTTAAAGAAGACCCATTTCAGATACTATAGAAATTATTTAATGTTATTCGAAAAGATGAATATTAAGATAAAGATATGCTAATGGATAAAAAAATATATAAATTTTACTGAATTAATAAAACAGGAAGTAAGAAAGTCAACTAATTATAGAAAATAGAAGAGAAGATCAAAGTCACTAGGCGGGGGAGTTTCACGGTTATGTCCTTTAAATCAATTAATTTTCATGTCTCTGATGGGTACTTGAATGTTGAGTGGTGTAAGTCACTTATATTTTAAAAATTTGAACTTTCACGACCATTGCATAGTTCTACCTTCAATCTATTGTACGACAATATTTGGCAAGTCTGAATCAATTATTTTTCAAAACAAAAATGGCAACTAACATGTGTAACAGTTGCCCATTAAATACAATACAAAAAAAAACACGTAACCTTTAACCTTAACCCTCAAAAAGTGAATAAATTTTTCACTAACACTAATTTGGCATTCAACGATTCTTATATTAAACGTACATTTGTAAGCTAAATCTGTAACTCTCTCCTGCCCGAAATGGAAAGAGGAGGAGGAGTGGCACACCTGAACAGCCTTGAATATTCGAGACGTGGGAGAAGCAACAAGCAAACGGACATTTAGGAGTGACTTTTTAAATAACTGTTCAAAAAATTTGACACTATCCCTCAGACATTTCCTTAGCCATGAGTTTTGCAAGATTCCTTTCCCCAATATTATTATTATTATTATTATTATTATTATTATTATTATTATTATTATTATTATTACCTCCCAATCCACTAGTAATTTTATTAATATATATTTGATAATCACAAAAGGACTATCCACAAATAACCAATGACAATATTAGGTCCATTTTATGACTGCCCTAGTTCCCCATATTTGTAACGTACCTGAAAGCTGTAATATATATATATATATATATATATATATTATATATATATATATATATATATATATATATATATATAATCACTCTCTCACTCTCTATAACTATCATCACTTTGGGTGTGGAATTTAATGTCGTAAATTTTTTATATTTACTCCATTTGCCACTTCGTGGCCAGTATTTATAAAAGGTACAAATGGATGTATTCGCGAGTGGTTGGTCCCAAATTGTAGTTAGGAGAGTCGTAATTGCACTGACCATCATTTTCTTATTATTTATAGTAAAATAATAAACTATAATAATCTTAATAATCATTTAAATATAAAAATTAAAATTCATTAATAGAAAATTGCTTTGTAAGGCGGTATCTTTTTGAACAAAAAATCCTCAAAATACAATACCGTATACTCCAATAAGGGCTCGTAAGAGTAAAGTATCCCTTATAATTGAGCTACGTTTTTGAAATTCACAATATTAATTCATTTAATAATAAATAGTAAAAGTCCCAAGTTTGGGACCCTTGGGTTACCTGTAACCCCTAAAAATGGGGTTAGGGGCTGGAGACCCCCCCCATATCATTTTTTGTTAAAAATTTCACCGGATTCTTCTTATTCATGTCAAAAACTACTATCGTACCAATTTTCAGCCAAAAACAATATATATTTCGATATATATATATATATATATATATATATATATATATATATATATATATATATATATATATATATATATATATATATATATATATATATATATATATATATATATATATATATATATATATATATATATATATATATCCTTCCACAAAATTGAGAAAAATAAAACCGATATAAAAAACCGGTTTACATTTAAATTTCTTTTGACAACGTTTTGAAATCTCAAACCTTCTCAAATTATACTAAAGATATAGAATTACATTTTGATAGCATTTTATATTGATCAAAGTTGTATTTAAGTAATTATAGACATATTTGAACCACTTGCCAAAATAGGCCTTTCAAAATGTAGAAATCATCATTTTAAAGTTTTCTTTCCCTTTCCTCGTTAACTACTCCATGAGTGTCAGACTTGGTTAGTATTTCAAATTGATCCCAACACTCCAACCTTTTACTTGTATAAATGTCATTGACCTCTTCGAAATGAAAGGTCAAATTTTCTTAGGTCAAAGGACCATAATTTTTCTATATTGAAATTGTGACATTTTTTATCTCACAATTGTCCTAGAGAAACAAAATTTACATCAAATTAATCAGAAAAACATACAGAATCTGATGGTTATTGTTAAAATAGATAATCATCTTTAATTAAAAAATTACAATTATTATGTAATTTCTATGAGAAGAAAGGTATCTCCAGTTGACAACACGTGTGAAAGTTGCCAAAGATTGCCATTGAAACTTTCGATAATTTTTATAACAAATTCACATCACTCTATTCAACAAATTTATTTATTTAGTATATAGTTTTAAATTTGCTATCTTTTGATAATAAATTTGTTGTTTAAACGTAAATAATTAAAATTGAGGTTTATTTAATTAATTACGCATCGCCAACTCCTCAGCGTCGTTTTCGTGGACTATAAAGAGTCGAGCGCGACTGAGTTTGGCATTCTATTTCATAATTACTGCAAGTTCATCAGTAGACTCTGTCCCCTTAATTTGTATCCCGAGTCGAATCAGAATTTCTACAAGATCATTTATAATGCAGTTCGAGTAATAAAATATTTTATGATGAAGCTTGTTCCTCTAATGAGCTTCCCCCATCATTTTTAGAGGTTCAGCGCCGGTTTTTGGAGGCGTCTTACCGACATTTAATTCAGGGTTGAGAATGCTTTTTTTTTATAAATTCTCAACGGAACCATTGAAAACTTTCCTTCCGTTAAATGGTGATTTTAGGAAATTTGTGTAGGTATGTCATCATAAAGCCTTCTGGACAAATTGATAGGACCCCATTAATGGCTATTAGCCCCCCTTCTCCCCTATTTCAGATGTTAGCAAAAAGGCAATAGTTTTTGTTTCGTATATATATTAACTTTTGATAAGTGTTTTGATATTGTATAACAAATCAGTCTCTTCTTGTTGAGTTGTTCCAGTCAGAATAATTCAACTTGAACAGTGGACCCACGAGTTGTTATACAATATTGATACACTTCTGTTAGAATAGTTCTCAAGGTTGAATTAAATTCGATTGGCCCACGTTTTTTTAGTCATTCAGTTTTCATCACTGAATATTAAAAATCCGCGTCAATCACCTTTCAACCTAACTTTTTAATTCGTCTTCACTTTAGATGTCCAGTTTTATTGATAGGTGGAAGAATCTTCGAGGTTTTTATCTATCTTTTATTCTCCCTCTTTTTTCGGTGAAAGTTTAAAAATATGATATTTACACACATTTTTTCCCAACGTGATGTATACTGATTTTTGTTTATTTTTTTACACGCAAACAATAAACTCGCACACAAGAAAAATAAGCAAAACGCTAAAGGGGAAACTTGGGAAAGTAAAAGATTTGGGGAAAATTTAATATAAAAGGAATTACTGTTAAGATCGAAAATTTCACTGAGATAGTAGGTTATAAGTTACTGCCTCGTCGCTGAAAAAATGAAAACCATTTTTATTAATATTAAAACTTAAATATGGATTGTAAAGAGTATAGAAAATAAAAAGGTTAAAAATATTAAATAAATCATAAATCAGAATATTGCAAAATTTTCATAACGAAAATTTGATTTTTTGAGAGCATACTCGAAACTGAAACTTCATTTAAATTTATCTTTTAGACCTTTCCCCTTTTGAGTTTTATGATTGAAAATCAATCTCTATATATATATCTGACGAATGGTATATATAAACTCATAAATATTTATTCAAAAATATTAAAAAATAGCTTTGATAGTTGATCGCGTGCCGAAAATTTTCGGGTCAAAATTTGACAAATGAAATAGCTACTTGAAATGATTCATCCAATTAAAATTACTATTTGTAATTGAAATTATATAATTTTTATTACATAAATATAATTTCTATATATATATAGACTCATATATATATATATATATATATATCCATAAAAATTTGTCATAAAATAATAAAATTTATAGCCCAAAGTTTAGCGAGTTTTCAAAAAATTGTGTAACATTTCGCGTTTCCCCAAATTTCCGTGCATGATAAATTGTAATTATAGTGGTGTGGTAATTTTAGTTTCCCAATTGGTGGTGGAGCAAATATTTAGTCTTATAACCCCCAGACAGAGGCTTCACCACTGTCTTGTAATAATAATTAGTTTTCCAAGAAGTAGAAATTTGCTTATTAAGATTCCTATCTGTATTCCTTGTTTTCTGAACAGAAACAAGAAACATTAGGAACCTAAAATAAAAGTTTTTACATTGGAAACTTGTCTTTCTTCTAGAATGCTTTGCATTTCTAGAGATTGATCATTCCTACAAATAATAATTATTATTGGTAGTCATTACCATTAATAATAATTATTATTATTATTATTATTATCATTATATTGTAGCTAGTATACTGCTTTCTATTATTATTATTATTATTATTATTATTATTATTATTATTATTATTATTATTATTATTATTATTGCTTTCGTAGTACTAGTTGTAGAAAGTCTTAGTAGTATAAATTTATTATTATTGTTATTATTATGAAATATTGTTATTATTATTGTTTCATACTTTCGAAATTTGATTGAGTTTTTTTCATCTTTGTCAACGTTCGAAAGTCTATATATTTATACTACATCTTGTTCGATAACGTGGTTACACATTCGGAAATTCAGAAATAACTTCGCAATGAAAATTTTATAATTTCAAATATTAAAGCGATTCCAAATATAAAATAAACTCAGCAAACTTTTAATAACAATATAAAAAATAAATTTCAATTAAATTTAATATACGACAAAACTTTTTCGTCCCCAAAATCATCATAAATAAAACTCGGTTCTTTTATGGACATTCGGTCTATATAGGCAGTAAATTATAGAATCAACAATTATTTTTCATTCGTTGTATATATATATTAATTACTCTGGTCCACACGAGGTCCACGAGTATATATATATATATATATATATATATATATATATATATATATATATATATATATATATATATATATATATACAAATTTATATTCCACTATTCATTGGCTCCTTCCAAACTAATCGAGCGAAAGTGGTACCGCGCCAGAGATTTGTTTGGAAGTAGGAATAAATGTGGATTAAATTTGTGATCTGGTCTTCATTAGCCCAGCTACCTGGGACTGGGTCACAAATCCCCACATATATATATATATATATATATATATATATATATATATATATATATATATATATATATATATATATATATATATATATATATATATATATATATATATATATATATATATACTCTTCACTCTTATATAAAATTACCAAACAAATAATCATCTCATGTTTTCAAGAAATCTCTCCAGCAGTAACGTACGATTTAGTAAGGGAGAGAGCAGCTAAAAGTGAGGATAAAACACAAGAAATTAAGCAAGGAAATTGAGGTAGGGGGGAGGGCAGGGGTACCATAATTATACGAGAGATTATAAGGACAAAAGGATAAATGTTAGAATAAGGAAGTGGAAGAAGTAAAGAAAGGAAGCCGGAAGAAAAGAGAAGATGGAGGAGGGGAAAGGACATGGGAAGTCTCATAAATTAGTACATATATATATATATATATATATATATATATATATATATATATATATATATATATATATATATATATATATATAACTATATATATATATATATATATATATATATATATATATATATATATATATATATATAAATCCTCGGCTAATTGCCACGTTTCATCGTGCAATCAAAATAACTATCGAACTTCTCATTATTTTATTTTTTAATTAAATATAAAACACTATATAGTCATGAAATCTCTCTCTCTCTCTCTCTCTCTCTCTCTCTCTCTCTCTCTCTCTCTCTCTCTCTCTCTGTCTCTCTCTCTCTCTCTCTCTCTCTCTCTCTCTCTCTCTCTCTCTCTCTCTCTCTCTCTCTCTCTCTCTCTCTCTCTCTCTCTCTCTCTCTCTCTCTCTCTCTCTCTCTCTCTCTCTCTCTCTCTCTCTCTCTCTCTCTCTCTCTCTCTCTCTCTCTCTCTCTCTCTCTCTCTCTCTCTCTCTTAAATATATATATATATATATATATATATATATATATATATATATATATATATATATATATATATATATATATATATATATATATATATATATATATATATATATATATATATATATATATATATATATATATATATATATATATATATATATATATATATATATATATATATATATATATATATATATATATATATATATATATATATATATATATGAGACCTGTTGTGTTATAGGAAGAATGGGTCATTTTTGAATTTAAAAAAATAAGTAAAAAATTGCTAGAGCATTAATAAATAGCATTTATAGCAACTTTAGATGCTAAATGAATGCATGACGTTTCTACTAGTGTTGGCTCGTGGCGGCCAACAAAAAATAATACTAAATTTACAAAGTGTTAACTCAACGTATTAATTGAAAAAAAAAGAAATTAAAAATGTGTTAATAAATTGGTTTCGGAGTTGTTTTTTTTCGTTGTTTTTCAAGTCACAGTATATATATATATATATATATATATATATATATATATATATATATATATATACTATATATATATATATATATATATATATATATATATATATATATATATATATATATATATATATATATATATATATGTATTAACCCTTGAAGAATTAATACAGTGGTAATAAAAAGGAATAATTACTTCTTATCTTTATTTTTAAAATTAAGTAAATCGAATAGTAATAATGGTATCAATATTAAGAACAATTTAAAATGCAATCAATTCATTAATTAACACAATGGGCCAGTTCACAGTTATTAATAATATTGGTGAAGGTTAACACCATAATTTCTACAATCAAAACACAATTTTCCGGCCTTTTAACAAGCCGACACTCAACACGACCTCTCTTCTTATGACTTGAGATCTTACTGCCCTTGCCTTCCCTCGAATGCCAGGCATTTCTAGGGCAGCATTCAGGGTGACTCATTTTCACGACAATAGTGCCATACAGAAGAGTCACCGAATATTTTTCTTACATAATGAAATAATAATTAAAATTTAATGTACGGATGCATATATCAAGTATACATAGTTATTATAGTAAGGGTAGAGAAACCTGCCCTTACACGTTTT
>JABUQX010014751.1:0-2500 GCA_015478945.1 Trachelipus rathkii
TATTTATATTATATATATATAATATTATTTATAATATATAATTAATATATATATAATATATATAATTATATTATTTATATATAATATATATATATATATAATAATAATAAATATATATATAAATATATCATATATATTAATATAATTAAATATAATTATATTAATAATTAATATATATACTATATATATATAAATATACTTATTTAAAATGGAGGGATAAGCATATATACTAATTTAAATATATATATATAATATATTATAATTATAATAATTCTAATGGGATTATTATTATTATTATTTATATTATTATTATATATATTAATTATTATTTATATTATTATATATGATTATAATTTATTTAAATTATATATTTATTAATATAATTATTATTATTATCTATTATTTAACATAATTAATAATTTATATTATTAATTATTATAATATTATTATTTATTATATTATTATTTAATTATTATTATTATTAATTAATATATATTATTATTATTATTATTAATTGTTATTTATATTTCAAATATTCTTATTTTAATATTATTACAATTAATGTATTAAATATTATAATATTATATTATGTTGTTTAGGATTATTATCATAGAAATTATTATTATATAATATATTATTATTATATTATATTAAATTATTTATTTAATTATTAATATTATTCATTATTATTATCTATTAATTATTATTAATTTTATTATTACTATTACTATATATTAATTATTAATATTATTATTATTATTTAATATTATTATATATTATTAATTTTTATATATTATTTATTATTATTTATATGATTTATTTATATTATTATATATTATATTATTTTTAGTTATATTAATATTATTATTATTATTATTAAGTTATTATTAATTTAAAACCTTATATTATTTATTATTATAATATTATTTATAATTTATTTTATTATTATTATTATTTAATTATTATAGTGATTTGTTTGTTTATTATTAATTATGATTATTTATATATATTTTAATAATTATATTATAATTATTATAATTATACTTATATTTTATTATCATTATTTATTTATTATAATATTATTAATTATTATATTATTTTATATATCATTTATATATATATGTTTTCAGTTTTAATATCGTGTTTTGTTTTGTCTAAGATTGTTAATTTTTTCCATATATTGTTAGTATATAATATAGAGCTCCTTTGTATACATATATTATCAAGTTAGTTTGTATATGCCTAATCAAGCCCTTCTTAAACATGTTTGTCGTATGTCGATGTAAGGCGTGATTATATGGATTTTCTGAGTTGAGAAGGCGGTTATGTTGTAGTTAATCATTGTTTATACTAATTCTAAATTATCGGTGAAATATATAATTAATATTAGTAATTATGAGGCATCGTTAATTATTATTACACAAGTTTATCTCAGTTACCGACCATTTCCGAACTGATTCTAACACCATGGCCTTTCTCTTTAGCATCACTCCCAATATCTTTGTTTAACAGAGACATATTATGGAGAGGACACTTATGCATATTCCTGACGCTGTACTCTTTTTATATTTATATCGCAACTTAATGTGTGAATTAACGCTACATGTATTGCCTGATATCTACGTTATGGATTGGAATACATTAATATACCGAGTTGTTTACATTTCTGTTTGTAAGAATTTCTCCGCATTATTTTAGATACCTGTGAAGAAGGGGTAAAGGATGAAGTATGTGATAATCTGATCTTGAGTATAAGTGAAAATACATATTAGAATAAGAAGGACGAGATAGGTGTATTAATAGAATTATATGTGTTTTCTCATATGCGATAGTGTTATAAAAGTAATTGAATTATAGCGTAAATATACTGAGAAACGCTTATTCAAGCTAACACATTCATACATACAAGAATAGGGTTCTGTTTACATCTCTAGAAAGAATATATTTACAACATAGATAAAATATATATAAAGGAAGCAAATATTAATGATCTACTCTTGAACGATGTCCAGACAAACATCGACGAATATAATCACAATCTAGCCTAAAATGGCTTTGTTTTATATAACTTATTACGACTAGAAGATTTAAGGAGTACCTAATTATATATTTGAAATTAGTAAATAGAAGTCATTGCTAACTGACAATCATGATCCGTTGATACATATTTACTTCTCTCTGTAGCATGAAATGAAATGCAATCTATAGAAGTCTGAATATGCCTACAGTACATGAAATGGGTTTGGTGCATCTCGAGATATATTCATAATTAAATTATGTTCATTTATCAAAAAATAATAGGATATTTGTAAGACTTATATAATATAGTGAAGATATAATATTAGTTCGCAGTTTAAACTCACTCCCCATGTTCTCATGCGCAAATGTATTTAATATATTATATATATATATAATAATTATATTAATATATTATAATTATATAATATATATATTAATATATATATTATTATATATATATATATAATATATTAATAATAAT
>JABUQX010014751.1:5000-7500 GCA_015478945.1 Trachelipus rathkii
CAACCTGGGTAGTTTTACTGAAGGTCCTCCACAGGCTCTTTGTAAGGCGAACGCAGCATCTACTTTCCCGGAACCTCGCCAGTTTCAGCAGTAGTTCAAAATGGTAGGTCTGTCCGACACCTCATTCCTTTCAGCAACAGAACCGTTTCCCGAAACGGAGCGAATAATCCTCGTTTATTGTCGAATATTAGGCACTTGCTCGCCTCCCGGATATCTGTCATTAAAATGCCATTTTTACAAAGTTTTATTATGAACGACAAAGCTTAAATACTGTTCAAGGAATAAACACTCGTTGTACTTAGGCGAAAACAGCATCCTCCCGTCACAAGAACTCTACGCTACCTGAGACGTCACTGGGACAGCACCAACCAACACATGCGCGTTTACGTGTGTTGCAAGGTAATTTACCTGATGCTATCTAGCTCGTTGCAGATAGACAACTTAAAATACAGTGTTATTAACATAATGTTAAATTCACAGACTCGATATTTTTCGATATGCTGCGCGACCATTCTCGATCACCTCTGTATATATAATATTAATATTAATAACTAATACTATATATATATATGTACTTATCATATATATATACTATATTATAATATACTATATACTATAATATACTAATATTACATATTATATATAATATTATATATCTAATTATTATATATTAACATACTAAATATACATTGGAGTATACCTTTTGTCATCTTTAAATTGTTTATATGTTTAAAAATATATTTTCAGTCTAAGTTTAAGCTTTTAGAAAAGAGAGTAATGCTTACAAACAAATACAGTCACTTGAGAACCATAGGGGTAAGCCACAAAAATAGTTAATTAATAATATATGTATAATAGTAAGCCAGTAAAAGCAGTAAAATCACAGGTGAGGAAGGGGTAGAGGGCCCCTGTAAGGTGAGCTGTTTTGCTACTTAAGCCTTTTACTGTCTCATTAAACTCCACCCGGGAGAGAGTATTTAGGCCCATTAAAATCATTTCTTCATTTTGAAATGTGACCAATCTATTTCCTTAAACAAACACATTAATTCCTCAAACCAAACATTATTCAAACCAATTTATTTTCACAAACACATAATTAGTCTTTTCAGCCAAGCCTTATGACATATGTTGTTTTTTATTATTTACAATATTCCTGTTTTTCCAAAAACAGAACGTTCTTTTCATTAATATAAAATGTTTTTTTTTTATCCATAAACTTCGTATTAAATTGAAAAACTAAGATTTCATTCTGCAAATAAGGATAATAGTAATACGCAAAGATGAATCTCTGTGTGGTCTCTACGCCCCTCATATGCTCATAAGCAGTAGTGAAAACTGTTTATTAATACATAATTCTACATCAAATGTGAAACATTTCATATTAGGACAAATTTAATACCTTTTTGGTTGTTAAGTAATATGCTCTTACTAATCTTGTCAACCCAAGCAAACTAAAGCAAAAGCATCGGTGTCCGCGTAATCCTTCCAAATTCACCACCTCCATATGAAACATTTGATTGTCTTTCGAACCCTCTATATACTTCTTCTTTTTTTCCCTTCCTCTGTCTTCTTTGTCTTTTACTCTATGCTTTTCTTCGTTTTCACGAGGGGGCCCTTCCGCGGGGACCCTCAAAACTCATTTTGGGGTTCTGAAACCATCAAAAATGAGTTCTACACCATTGAAAACATAATGTAGACAACCTCGTTTGTCTATATTGTGTTGGAGCCAGAATTCCCAATCTCGGTCTCCGCTGCACCAGCTCCGGCTCCGGCTCCGGCTCCGGCTCTGGCTCCGGCTCCGGCTCCGGCTCCGGCTCCGGCTCCGGCTCCGGCTCCGGCTCCGGCTCTCCGGACTCCGGCTCCGGCTCCGGCCGGTCATATGATTATACAGTTATTTTATACATAAACCACACCCATTCATGTCATTGCTCTTCTATTACGTTCACCAAATTTTCATTTTTTATGTCTATTTAGGTTTTGGGGGTGGCACCCCACCCCCTAAGACCGTAGCGGCTTTGAAACATTGAATAAAGCGATATTGCTACATATAAAAAAGGCGGACCAAATTTGAAAACTATACGATGTCTCTAACCCACCCATTGCTGTGATATGTTAATTATGTTCATCCAATCTGGCACCGCAATCGGCTCCGGCTCCAGCCCATATGGTTCGCCATTTAATTTAACATCGCCTTTCTATTTCATTTATTATCTTCTATACGCTCACCAAATTTCAACCTTCTAAGTCCAATTTTAGGTTTTGGGGGGCCGGGACCCCCAACCCCCCCTTCAATGTACTGGCTTGAAACATTGGATGAAACGATATTGACACATATAAAGAAGGCATACCAAGTTTGAAGAGGATACGATGTCTCTAACACCTCCGCGGCTAAGATTTGGTGTTTAGGGTCAATTGAAGTCAATTGAAACCAAATAAATGACCCCCAGCTGGGGCCATGGGGACTCTGGCGTTCGAGAAAGTAACCACGGTAATTTTATTT
>JABUQX010014751.1:17500-27744 GCA_015478945.1 Trachelipus rathkii
GCTGTTATCGAGCCTTTTTAAAGTTAAAAAAGTCAATTTATTGTTAACCTAAAATGAACAGGTTGATTTTGAAATAGTAAGTGTGACTAGTTCATAGATAGTCTAACTTACCATGAGAAATGGAATTCGGTCGGGATTTCTGTTGATGAGAACCTCAAGTAGTATAATATACATTTGAAGAGAGGTGCATGGACATACAGAGTACCATAATTTATAAGATTTAATTAAATAATTAGTGTTATTAATTCCTAATTTAAATAAAATTGGTCCCTTCTGGTTTATTAAATATAAATTAATATTCAATTCTCGATTTTATCCAGTTTAGTGAGGTGAATATTTCAATTTTATTTCAAGGAAAAAAGGGGACTAGTAATATATGAGATTCCTCCTGGTATTTCATAATCACAGTCATCTTACCTTTTGCTGAGTAACTTGCTTACTACTACTAATGTACTTATATTAATATATATTAGTATTTTATATTTATAGTATTATATATATATTATATATATTTATAATATTATATTATAATATTATATATATAATAATATATATTTTATATATATTATATATATTTATTATTTTAATAATAGTGTTATAAATATATATATATTCAATATTATATATATATATACTATATTATATATATAATATTATATAATTTTAATATTAAATATTATAATATTACATATTAATTAATTATTATTATTAATATTATTATATTATATTATATGTATTATTATATATTTATATATATATATATATTATTATATATATATATATATTATTTATATAGTATATATATATATATATATATATATATATTATATATATATATATATTATTACAGATAGTAATAAATATTATATTGATTTATTCAGTTTATGTAAATAATATTTTTGTATCATAAATTAATTTATATATTAATATTATTATATATATATATTATATATATATTATATATAATATATTCTATATATAATTATATAATATATATTACTATATTTATAATATATATATATAATTATTATATAATATAAATATAATTATAATAATATTATATATTTTATATTATATATTATATATATATTTTTATTTTTTCTATATTAATTTTATAGATATATATTTAAATTTATTTATTAAATTTTTTTCTATTATTATAATTTATTATATATTAATATATTAAAAATATATAAATATATTTATATAATTATTATATATTATATATTCATATTATTATTATAAATATATATATATTAATATTATTAATATTATATTAATATATATATAATTAATATATTAATATATATATATATATTATATAAAGAGAGAGAAAGAGGGAGAGGAGAAGAGAGAGAGAGAATAGAGAGAGAGAGAGAGAGAGAAGGGCGAGAGTGACGAGAAAGGATGAATAGAGGAGAGAAGGTCTAGAGATAGCAGAATAATGACAAAACCGTGATACTGAGTGTGAGGGAGAGAGATGAGAAATGATATATGATCGGAGAGAAGAGAGAGATGATAGATAAGAGAGAGAGAGATGAGAAGAAGAGAGAGAGAGAAGATGAGATAATTAATTTTCTATAAAATTTTTCGGACATATTACTGTAAAACCTTATTTTTATATACTTGTCACTATACCGTTACTCGCAGGTTTACAATATTTCACCAAAAGTTAAAAATTCCACTTACTTCTCGAAAGTGTTACGGTTATATGTAGATGATTATCATTGCTATAAACTATGAAAAGTTTAAATATCCAGGTTCCACCCTTCTTTTAGTTTAGATAGGGTTGAGGCTGAAAGCTAAGGACTTTTAAACTGTAAGTACTTCCTGACTCCTTTGTACACTCTTTCTTCTGGTCATTAAAATATAATGGCGCCACAATCTCTTTCCAGTATTTTTCGAGTGAATTGAACTCTCGCATTCCATCCATCACTGCGTCTCTTGTAACACAGAGTGCCTTTGCTGACACTTAAAATTATATGTTGAATATTTGAAGCCTATGGCTTCCTCCTTCTTCAAGTCACATTTGCTGGTGGTAACATCATTTGCCTCGTCTGCTTTTCCCTTTGTATTACAGCTTGCTCTCAATTAAGACTCACGTCTGCGCCCACCTGAGGGAATTGCTGTTATCAGATTGGGTTTGGTATTACCTCTTTGTTTGTTTTTTATCCTCGTTGAATAAGAGACCCTGCCACTGAGAGTGCATTAATATTAGTATAATGATATATATATATTATATATATTATCTATTATATTATTTATATATATTATATTAATAATATAATATATAATATATATATTAATATATTATTAAATATATATATTAATATTATATAATATATATATTTAATATAACGGTATTATATATATATGCCACCATCTCTATGACAGGGTCTATTTCGATGGAAGGAATCAAAATTTATTTTTAAATTTTCTTTGCAAACCATTTTCGCTTGCAATTTTAATAATTCATTATTGTATTTTTATATATTAATATTATATTATAATATGAATATATATATATCATATATATATTATATATATATATTAAATATATATATATATATAATATAATATATATATAATATATTATATAATATTAATATTATATTGAATATCTTATTTAAGTAGTAACATACATTTATTAAATAACATTATATATATTATATAATTTAATATTATATAATAATTATATAAATATAAATTACATATACATTAAATATTTATATAAGAAATAAAAATTAAATATAAATAAATAAATAAATAAATAAATAGTAATAAAGTAATCTATATATATATATTATCTAATATGAAAATAAAAGTAATACTTTCTTTAATATATATATATATATAATATATATTATTATATATATTATTATAATATGATAATATATATACATACTATATATTTAATATTTATAATATATATATATATATTATTTAATATATTAATTAATATATATATATATTATTATTTAATCTATCTATATATATATATATTTTAATATATATATATAAATATGTTTTTATATATAATATATATATATATTATATGTATAATATAATATATATTATAGTATATATATACATATTATATAAATATATATTATATATATATAATTATATATATATATAATATATTAATATATCTATGCCTACCCAGGAAAATCATACTAGCTACGCCACTTGAATATTTATATTAATTATATAATATATATTATTTATATAAATATATATTATATTTATATATTATATTATAATATATTTATATTTTATATATATATACATATAATTGATATATATATAATATAATATTATATATATATTATATAATAATATTAAAAATATATAATATATTATATTTATTATATTTTAATATATATATATATTATATAATATTATATATATACAATTTAAATAATAATAGATATATATATATTATATATATATATATATATTATACTAATATTTATATTTAATTATATATATATATATATATTAATATATATTATATATTAATATATATACTATATATATATGTATATCATATTTATATATTATAACTTATATTATATTATATATTTTAGATAATAATATTATAATATATATATTATATTATATTATATTAAATTATATTATAATTAATATATATATATTATTATATATATATAAATTATAATAATATAATAATAATATTTATATATTATATATTATAATTATATATATTATATAAAATAATATATATTATATATATTTAAATATGATAATATATGTATATATATATATAATTATTAATATTAAATATATTAATTTATAATTATATATATAATATTTAATATATAATATATATTATATATATATTATATATTATAATAATTATTAATATATAAATATAATTATATATTAATATTATATATATATTATATAATATATATTATATATATTAATATATATTACTATTATATGTATTATATTATATATATATTAAATAGGAAATATCTATATATAAATATATAATATATTTATATATATATAATTTAATTATATATATATTATATAATTATTAATTAATTATATATAGATATTATATTATTTATATTATATAATATATTTATATATTTATAATATAGATATATATATTTATATATATTGATATATAATAAATATATATAGATATTATTAATTATATATATATATATATATAATATTATATGCATATATTATATATACTATTATATATATTTAATTTATTATATATATATATATATATAATATAATTATAATATTTATATATTATTATATATATATAATATAGATATAATATATATTATATATATATATACTATTATAATATATTAATTAATATATATTAAATATTAATTTATAATTATTCACCCCAAAATGGTAGATGAATAAGCCCCCGTTGGGGTAAATTGTAAGAGCCAGAGTTATGATCTTTGTTGCGAGGTAATTTATCTCAAAACACTATTTAATTACAAAACAATGCTTTTAGAAATTTACTTTTTTTTATTTTTTGGTATATGTGTTGTGTTTATTAATACCTTTGTAGAGTACTATATATTATATTATATTATGATTATATAACCAATATATTCAATAATGATATATCCAATAAAAATATATAATATCTCATATATATATTATATTATATATATAATATTATAATATATTATATTGTTATTATTTTATATATATTATTATTTATTATTATTATTATTTGTATTTTATTATTGATTATTATTATTATTATTCATTTTATATTAGATTATTATTTAATAATATTAACTCATTATTTTAATAGTCAATTTAATATTATAATTTATTAGCCCTTTTTACTTTTTAATTTTTTTACTTTATTTTTTATATTAATGATTACAAGGTAGATAAGTATTACTCTTTTCATTATCTATTATTTTTCTTACTTATATGCTTAAATTTGTAGTAGTAGTTTTTTCATTATTATTTATTAATGTCACTTTTTTTTAACATAATATTTATTTTCATCATAATCCAGCTTCATTTATTTTTACTTTTATATTTTTATTTTTATTTATTATTCTTAATATAATATTAAATTATGTTAATATTATTAGAATTGAGCTTGTTATTGGTAATTTAGAAACATTATCCATACTGTCTTTTATTCGCGTCAAGATTTTTAATTATATTGATAATATATATATTATAATTAAATAATATATATATTATTATTATTATTAATTTCTATATTTACTATTATTTTCTAATTATTATTATATATTACTTATCTTATTTTATTTTATTATTAATTATACCTTATATATGAATTTATAAATTATAAATTATAATTATATTATAATTATAATTTTATAATTATAATTATAATTATATATATAGTAATTTTTAAATTATATTTATAGATTTGTGTAATATTATTTATAATTTAATATTATTATTATATTTTATTATATTTATAATTATTTTTAATTATTTTATTTATGTTTAATATGATTGTTTTAACATTATTAGAACTTTTTATTTATATATGATTACGTAAAAATTAACGTATAAATTCTATATTATTTAATTATAAGTATAATTATTAAATAAATTAAATTTTAAACATATTAAACTTTATTATATTTATTATTATTATTATTATTATTTTTAATTATTATTATTATATTTTTATTATTATTATTTTATTTATTATATTATTATCATAATAAAATTTTTATTATTAAAATTCTGTAATTTATATAAAATTTTGTTACTAATATTATTAATTATTTTTAAGTATTTTATTATATTATATTATATTATTATTTATTATTTGTATTTTTAATATTGTTTTATGTATAATTATATTATATTAATATATTAATTATATTTTATATTTATAATGTTGTGTGTTTATATAATTTATAATGTTGTGAATAATTATAATTTTAGTATAAATTATAATATAATTTTGAATATGAATTATTTTATATTAATTTTAGTAAATTATAATTATAATTATAATATAATAAAAGGGAATATTTATTTACATTTAAACATTATCCTTGAAAAGGTTCTAGTTTTTCATAGTAAAAATTTAAATTTAAAATTATTATAGCTAAATAAATTATATAATTATATTGATATATAATATTTTATAATTATAATATATATTATAAAAATTTTTATTAAATTTTTATGATTGTATGAGTTATGTATTTATTTAAAATAATTTATTGTAATGTATTTATTTAATTGGGTGGTTTTGTGTTTTTATATTATTAAGTTTATTTTTAATAATTTTTATTTTTTGTATTATTTTTATTTAATTATTTATTTTATGTTGTTTTTGATGTTATTTATACATAAAAATATTATATTTCTTTTGCCTATTTATTTCGAATGTGCGAATGGAATTGTAAATCAGATTTTAGTTCTATTATTTTTATATTAATTTAATTTGATATTATTTTATATGATTTTTATATTTTTTATTATTTATTATTATTTGTATATTATTATTACCATTATAATATATATATTTGATGTTAATGAAATTTTAGCTGGTGTAAAATAAAAAACGTGTAATTGAAACTTTAATAAATATCTATCGTCACTTTCCTCACAAACAGTAATAGATCTGGCTTTGTAAAGAATTGAGACAAGAGTCTCCAGAAGGGTACACAATAATTGTTCGCTTGGCCAGAACATCTGCAATTACTTGAGCAGATCTCTTACTCGTGATGTGATGATTCTTAGAGATAGATTTTCTTATTCCAATTAAGTAATTTTCCGACTACGAGGGAACTTGAGTAGACCTATTAATAGTGAGGTCACTTGAACTTGGTAATGAAAGTTTTGGGTTATATTCCCACTTTTGGTAGAAAAGTGAATTCATAATAATTTATATAATATTTGTACAAATACACTAACAATACTTGAAATTTCCAGATTTTAAGAACGCCATTTTTAATGGCTTAAAGGAAGTCATCTGTCTCTGATTGGATGAGATGTTATCAGTATCTGCGGAATGTATGATTGGATAGTTTCTACTAAATATTTAAAGACAAAAAAAGATTTTGTTATCCATATAAAATTTGTAAGTACTAACCTTTACATACTTTCAAGCCAAGATGGATGGAAATGAAATTTAAGAATTATCATTTAAAAGTAGTATAAAATAAGATAGCTTATTTAAATATGGGAAGTTACGTCTCATTCAGTGGAAATAATAATAATAATTATCAAATACTGTGTGGCGTTAGAAGCTCTAAATGTAATATAATTAGATTATTTAATAATACGAAATAATATATAGACAAATTAACTTTACAAACGATTTAAACTGTATAATAATTTATATCCTAAAAAACTATTATTAACATTATATGTTAATTATAGAAAGTTTCATAGTAATCAATTGGACTATTTTTATTAACATTTATATAGTAGTCATTTATAAAATCAACTTGTTTCAATATTTCACTCACATTGTTAAATATATATTTTAACCTCGACAGTTTTTACGAAAGAGGATCAGAATAAGCTATGCCTAGCATATAGACATAGAGATTTTTAATATATTACTAACCTTTTAAATACATTTTGTAAATTCTTCGAAGAGGAAAGTTTGCTTTATCAAGATGTATGAATATAACACATTTAGAATAGATAATAAATATCCCTGGACCTAAAAGGATATCTATATCTACCAATGCATCTCAATAAAATTTAGATTAAAGACTATTAGTTGAAAAACTCACATATTATTATGACAATGCTTTTTCAAAGTCTGAAAAGATATAAGGTAATATTTCCTTCTCAATAGATTTCAAAATATTTGCTATAATTAAACTTTCCTATTTGTTTATTAACGCCGAATTTGATCCATTCATCATCAGTGATTCTCAAGTAATCTTATAGCCATTTTTGTAATAAATTTGGAGAGAGTTTGAAAACTTATTAAAATGTTAGTTGCAATTTCTATCTTTCACGTGTTTTATGTTTTCCACATCTTCTGTTATACCTCTCATTTGTAGGTATAGCATCAGATATATTCTTCAACAGCTCGGTATATTTAGAACCAGTGCATCCTTAGATTGCCTTAACAAAAATTGTTAGATATTCTTTTTTTAAGTGTGTTTCATTAACAGATTATAGATAATTATAAATTCCATCTATGATTGCAATTTATTTAGACTCAAAAAGGTGATCTATTTGACCGTCCACTTATCAAAGTTATTGTGAAAAAGCTTAGGGACTCACGGTATCGAGGAATACTTTTAAGGATATTAATAAATTAGGTGATATACTATTCGGTATACATCTCAGACAACAATCAGTAGATCGGTTATCTAAATGTGAGCTCGTATTTGGTAACGATGTTTGACTAGTGGAGTTGGTATGGACCCCCAAGGACTTCTCTGGGACCAATACTTATTCTATTAATTATATGTTTAAAATGGTCAATAGTAATGTATAAATATAATTATGTCAATTATATTTATTGAATAATTGCGAGATGATACGAAACTTAGTGAAAGCGGCTAATATAATAGTGAGAAAGATTTTAATCAATATACTACCAAAGCTCGATCTATTAAACAAGATTTGTATAATATTGGTACATAATACATTGATATAGAGTAAATGAAATTAACACCGTAAATTGTAAAAGTTATACTTTTTTGTGATATATAATGTTTATATAATGTAAATATAATAATTAGAATACAAAATAATTATAATATCTGACTTATCAAAATGTATTAGTCTCTATAAAGCAAAGGATATTCTATGAGTATATTATATTCTATATAGTATTAATTACATTAAGTGAGTAATTATAATTATAAAGTTTAAAGCGATTTATACATGAGACTATATTAAAGGCGGATAATTAATATAACTCTTAGGTTTTAATTGCCAGATATATATTCGAATATAAATCTTAAAATATACTATTATAATATATTTACTATTTTTCCTCGCTGTAATATTATATTATATAAACTATATTATGTTAGACTTCTCATCTGGTATATCAGCTCGTATGCTAAGCTTTTGTAGGAGTCCCACACCTAAATAAAAGAATTAGAAATATATAAATAATTTTAAATAATTTCAAAGTAAATAAGGGGTCAACCATTACTAATTATTAATTCCCTGAATTTGAGAGAAAATCATACAAGCATACCGAACTTTCATGTGAATTAGACATCTAAATTTTATATTAGATAACAGTAAGTACTTAGACGTGAAAATAATTAAAAGAAGTATTATTTCAATACTACATAATAAATTTGACAATATCGATTACAGGCATTCCTCAGATATACATTTTTAATGATATATTATATTTACATGATGACAATGTCTACATTTAAAACTTTGTTTTTATAACCGTAATTTCAAACAAATATATATATATTAGATAGCAAATTTCTTCACTTCGATGATATAATCATAATTAGGATTAGCTTTCTTTAATATAGAAATAGTTGTAACAGTGCTAATATAATAATATCATTCTCATTCAAGAAAAGTTATGTGATAAACTAACTTTAGGATATTAGGTGTGACTGTTTAAACGTCATAACATTTAACTCGACTTCTATACATTAATTTACGTTAATATTCTAAATACTTAAGAATTGTAGTATTAATCCCTGAAGTTATGGTTAAAATTAGATAAATATTTAATATACCTTATAAAATGTTATAATATCATCGTTAATAAAGAATATATAACAGCTTTATATTGGTTAAGTGAGTCTTGATTTTTTCGTGGTCATTTGCAAGTACCGTTCTAAGATGGTATAGAATATGCATACGATCTCACATTTATGCTATATATATATTAACCTGTATAGATTAAAAATAGCTTTTGAATATAACTTTGCTCACTCGTCAATAGTAAACATCTTGTATACAATAAACTTATGTATATATTATATATAACTGTATATTTAGCTTTGATGTGATATTATATTTACCGCAATAGTACTATTCTGTTCTAAGGCGGTTGATTATCTCGTAGATTCATCAATGAAATATAGTACATTACTACTATAATGTATAATGATTGTTTGTGTTTACCGATATATAGAACTTTTCTTTCGAAGGACCTTTTGTGTGGTGTTGAGTGCAAGTCTTATCTTTTATTTACCTTGTGGATGATAGATTATTGATGTGCTCGGTATCTAACGAATCATATAAAACATAATTAAAAATAAATTCTT
>JABUQX010014752.1:0-7500 GCA_015478945.1 Trachelipus rathkii
GGAGAGAGATAAATAACGGACAGCCAGAATCGGGGTGCCAGATGGGATACAATCAATGAAGAATATGAATGAACAGATTGGGGGGTGGCGACGGCAAAAATTTGCAAATGGGAGGAGGTCCCGTGACATATATAGTGACTGAGTGATGTTAGTGTGGCCAATACGAAGGCGTGAAAGTATCACCTCATGTAAACGTTTTCGTCTGTGGGAGGAAGACCACTCCACCGATGTTCGGCTTTGTTTCTGAGTTTCTTCCCGCCGAATCATTCGTCCAGCACTTTTGCCAACAAGATCGAAAGCCGCGCCGTCGGAGAGCAGGATAGTAATCATTTGATGGGAGGCGGCCTTGTGAAATGGGTCATCCGGGAAGGTACTGGAACAACTCCGAGAAGAGGAGGCGGGCATTTTGGCCTCTCTGTCCAGCGATTTCGTTGCAGTTACCCCTACGTGAGAGGCGAGGCCAAACATAAAATAATTTGTTTCTTAAGGGAGTGGAGAAGTCGGAAATTGTTGTAAAGCTGATACCATTGCGTTTTAGAATAAGGAGTTTTTAAGCGCTTGTAGCGCGCTAAGCGAATCTGAATAAACGACATATGATTGATCTTGGTTAAGGATTAGAATCGAAGAAGGGCAATCATTATAGCCGTTACTCTGCTGTAAGAAAGTTGAAAGCAGTAAAGGGGGAAGGGTGGATGGGAGAGGTTGCGTCAGGAAAGACAGCAGAAGCGCCAACACTGTTCCCTTGTTTTAGAGCCGTCAGTAAACACACTGGGTAAATGTTCATCGTGAACTGCTCGCA
Organism: Trachelipus rathkii; assembly: GCA_015478945.1. NCBI lineage: Eukaryota > Metazoa > Arthropoda > Malacostraca > Isopoda > Trachelipodidae > Trachelipus > Trachelipus rathkii. The sequence goes on from JABUQX010014752.1 coordinate 800, forward strand.
TGAGACAGGAAGATGCTTTTAACAGGGCAAGCCAGGATGGCTAGATTTGGAGAGAGATGTCAAAGCCAAGCAAAATGGTAGAAGAGGGGAATAGCCAAGGTGTGTAACTGTGTAACCTTCGTCAAAAGAGAAAGGCAGCACTTCTTGAAAAAAGGGATGTGACGGAAATATAAGGATGTTTATACTGTATCTTTGCAATGGCCAGTAAGTTAGGATTTCTGAGGTACCTGCTCTGCAGAATCGGTGTCAGAGCAGACGGTATTTAGGGGTCTTGAAAACGAAAATAACTTGTACACATGATGTTTCCTCTTCGAAGAGAGAGTGCAATCAACATTAGATTCAAATCTTTCAAAGGCTCACCTGGGGAACGATCGAAAAGCCTTCCAAGTGGAGATTAAGCGGATCGGCCTCCGTTTTGGATGGATCTAACAAGGTGTAGTAGTGTTATGGAGGCCTGACCATTTACTGCACAGCCATAATCCAGTTTCGATCGGAATTAGGGCTCGTAACAGACGTAAAAGGGATTTGGCGATCAGCACCCCAAAGATTTTGAGCGCGAGATGACGTAACAGGTCAAGGGTGCGATGAAAAAACTTGTTTTTAGGTGTTTAATATGCGGTGGCAATAATGTTAAGGTGGTCATCTGGATCGAAGCCCTAGCAAATTTGACCTGTAAGTACAGGAATTAGGGCGAACCATATAAGGTTAGGTTTGGGGGAAGAAGGTGGCAAAGTTTCTTCGATTCAATTTTTTTCTTTAAAAGCACTGCTGAGGTTTTGGTGGGAGAAAATGGAAGCATGGTAGGCTAGCCCACTAGTGAAATATTTTCAATAGCAAGTTGAAGTTGCCGTTCGAGAAAGGGCAAGCCTGCACGGCTATGTATAATCTAGTATCGACATACTAGAGAAAAAATTGGACAGTCGCTGGAAACTAGAGGTAACAATCATCATTAAATCCGCAGAGCAAATAGTAGGTACAACTTAAAACACATACCTTGGCGGAACGCCTTCATCAGAGTAAAGTGGCGTGACAGAATAGAAGAGCACCGAATTTGGATGGATCTGTTTGACGAAAAGACATTTAATGAAAAAGGGAGTTGTCCGCGAAAACCGAGCGAATGGAGTTTAAGGAGATTCCCAGTTCTCCACGTTGTGTCGTAAACCCTTTTTTTTCAAGGTCAAAGAAGACGGCCAAAGAACCATCCACCAGTTGAGAAGGCTTCCCGGATGTCAAAGTCTTAGTTTTAACAAAGGGTCCCGCGGTACGAACGAAATTTTTTCGAAAGCAAACTGAAAGTTTTGAAAAAGCTTGGCGACTCTCCAGAACAGGGAGAAAGCGGCCTGAAACCATTTTCTCATTAATTACCCAGGTATCGCGCAGGGTCAGTGAACATTGGTCTTTGGTGTATCCGCCAGCCTCTCGGATCTTTCCCAGGTTTTGGGGATAGATACAAAAGCTGTAAAGTCCAAATAGATGTGAAAAGAGGATTCGATCCAAGATTCTGTTTCTATTTAGATCCCAGGCAAAAATGCTGATGCTGAGGGTTGTATATGACGGAGAGCATGATAAACGAAATCATGTCTGGCCAAGACGCACCGTCTTTGCTAACTCCCGTGCAGTTTTGATACTCTGGCAAGTGTAAAGACGGGTTGTAGGTATGATCTTCCCCTTCTCGCTGTTGAAAAGTGTCGGCCGTGCTGTGTCAGTTCTAAGTTTTTGAAAGGCTTCAGTGTAGCGGAAATAACTCGAGTGGCTAGCAAAGCTATAACCTAATACATCTGCAACAGCAGCAGGAGCGGAGATTGCGTCAGTTATATCAGGCCGATAACGGAGGACTGTGGGTGAGGAGTTATTGGAGAGACGATATATTTTTTGTGTAACTTTCCACACTAAAGGAAGGGGAGTGTGGAGTTAAAGTCGATATGTAAGTTCGAAAATATTGTTTTACGCGTTTGACGATTAATTCGCCGAGATCTCTCCGCTGCGGCTGCTTTAAAAAATAATCATGTTGGTGGTACGGGTCTTTTTGTATTGCTTGTAGAGTTTCTTCTTCTCTCGCTTAGCTTGTTCGCACTCTTGGGACCACCCCAAGGGGTTGCGACTGCCTGCCTGCGGAAGATTGCGGAATGCATGCTTCCGCTGCCGAGACGACAACTATCTGGAAGAAGCAAAAGGCATCATCAAGCAGTCTGAATTCGGTTATTAAAAGGAAAAAAGGATAGCTGTGGCCTGATAAAAAAGGAGCCCACTCCGTCGATCCATAACGCCATGCTGGAGTTGGGGCTTTTGCATTTGGGCTTGGAACAACTCACTTTAATGCTAATTGGGTCAATGATCACTGCGAATAAGTAATCAAAGCGGGACCAGGTAAAACGATCCCATAAGAGATGGGAGCAAAAGGCAAATATCAATACAAGAAGAAGTGTGTGTATCTAAACGTTCATAGTTAAGCGAGTCCTGTGTTAAGGCATCCCAGGGAAAAGGGGGTTTAGAAGATCTATTAAGATCTTGGACCTGGATGAAGTGACAGAGTCACCCCAAAATAATGGGTGGCGGAGGTTGAAGTCACCTAGTATAAAGCCGGAGTAGGGAGCTGTTTAGAAACGATCAGCTAAGTCGACCTTTAGTAATTCACTACTCGGAGCTAAGTAAGACTGAACATATAGTAATGTCGATGGATAAGTGATTCTTTGCAGCTACTTGCAATGAAGTTTGGTTGAAGAGGACTGGGGATAGGGGATGAGATTTGTGAATGAGTATTCCCTGTCCCCTCCCCTATCATTGTCACTCTTTCTATAGAGGTTAGAACGGCGCCATTTATATTCAGATGGTTGAAAGAAGTCACGAGGACATAGTCGAATTTCCTGCAAACATATACACTTTCGGGTGTACATATGTTTATAGTTGAACAAGTTCTTCGAAAATAGAGTAATATCCACGACAATTCCATTGAAGGAAAGTAGTCATAGGTGAGTTATGAATAATTTATGATGATGGTCTTTTCGAGACAATTGTCTCTATGTGGATAGGGGTGATGTTGGGAGGTGGATACAGATTGGGAGGGAAGGTTGAGGCGTGGGTCTCGGCGAGGAGGGGGAACAAAACATGGGGGGCAAGGGTAGTCATACACCAGAGATTTATGTTGTATGACGTCTTTTATTGAGGAGTTTTCAGATGTATTTGGTGAAAGAGAGCTTCACCATGAATGCGAGATAAGTTGAGTTCAACCAAGTCCAACTTATTATGTGGGTTTGATTGGTAAATAGAAGAGCAACCAAAATGCTCGTGTTTATTAATGGGAGTGGAATCAGTATCTGCTAAGTAAGCAGATTCAGAAATGTGTAAGGGATGTGGAGTTGCTTCCATGGAACTGGGGAAGGAAGATGTTACCGGAAAGGTGTCATCTTTTGAGAAGGAGTTGGGTCCGCGATAAAGGGTTCCATATTGGGATTCGTTGGATTGACAAGTTCCAATACTGGAGACTTTGCTAGTAATTCGTAGTGGGAGTGATTTTGGGAGATTTGGACAATTTGATTGGAAAATGGGGACCTCTGGGTCTCCCTTCATGCCTCCAATAGAACCAGGCGTTAGAGGCGGCTTACGGCGTTTTGCGTTGGACAAGTCTTCCCATTCGCCTTTCTCGAAGCGAGCGAAGTATTAGAAAGACGAGTGGTTCATACACTCAGCTCCATTTGGGAAGCTGTTTTCCATTTCATCTGTTAAGATACTAGAATCCCCTTGGGGAGGATGAGATGGGCAAATTCGAAGACAGAATATATAGGAAGACTCGGAATGAGCCTAGAATTATCTCGCCAACCTATTAAGAGGGTTTCCCCTTGGTAGGCTGTCCGAATAGTTGCGAATTGCTTGGGTATTCAATCTATTAAAGTTAGTTGATTTTGTCCTTGAGTGGACTTAATAGCGAGTCTCTTCTGAGTTACATTTGTTACTTCTGGGTTAGTGTGTTTTTGTTTAAAAATTCGGACGCTCGTCTGTATTTTAACGAATAATCTTCAGCTTGGCGATTATTCTTTTCTTTTGTCGTTTGGGGACATCTTTTCAGGAATTTGAGCTAACGGTTTGGAGGGCGAATCAAGGGACAAAAAGACAGTCCTCTTACATAAGTTTGGAGAAACTCATTGGTAGGCATGGGACAGTGTGTCTTGAAAAGAAGTGTTTTCCAAGATGTGTGTTGGATGAACCAGTCAGTTTCATTGCTGGTTTGTTGAAGGTTAGATACTCGGGATAGGGTTGTTAATGGCTTTTTTGGACAAGAGATCTGAGTCAAGGCTGCTTTTGTTTAATTTGAGGAGTCGGTGGCGTGGACAATACAGGCAGATAGGATACAGTAGCTGCCTGAGTTTCACTGGGATTTTGGGGAGGATTTCTGCTGGGATGAGTTTGTGTGGGTGGATTAGCACGCTGAGGAGTGGGGGCAGCAGTGATTGTGGCGTAGGATCGCTTTGGTCTTGTAGGATATGTTTTCATCACTGGCGTATGGCAATCTCTCCTGCTCATTTTGTGTATGGCTGCATAACTCCAGAACCTCCTGTTCAAACCAGGTAAGATGGGCATTTGAAGGAGAAGCACTGTGGGGTCCTCCACAGTTTCTACAGTTTTAGGGGGTATTTTCACAGGAAAGTGTGAATAATTCTCCGCAGACTTAGGGCATATTTCATCGTCCCCTACAGTATCTTTCGGCGATGACAAACCGTTGTGACATTTGAAGCAACGTCCTGGGTCGAGGGACAAAACGTGGCGAACACTGTACTTGTAAACCCTAATTTTAACCTTTGTGTGGGTGGATGAGGGGTATTAAAGGTCCAGCAGTAAAAGAGGATTTGGGTTTGTCAGGAGTTTCCCGACGAAGGAAAAACTCTATAAACGTTTGTAACGGAAAAATCTTTTCTGTTGGAAGATTTCCCAAAATGACAGCTGTATATTCGTCTTTCTGTTCATAACAGAAAATGGTGCCTTTAGATGTGTTTCTTATTTCATCGGAGTAGAATAAGAGAATATCTGCGAAGAGACGGGTGGGGATGACAGAATAGAACTTTGATATCGGGTAGTAGCTTGTACAAGAATGGACCATTTCTCATCTAATGTGACTGGGAGGATCTTCAACACGTCTAAGCTTTTTCAAAGTGCGATTAGCTGATGAAGAATGGTTCTGTGCGCTCAGTAAGGAGCTTTGGAGGTAGTGGATCGCAGTAATGTGATACATCGGAATGATGTTATCTCTGAACAATTCCTAGGGAGGTGTTGAGCATTTGGAGTGAACGAATGAGAACGACTGTGACGAGGGGCAACCTTGCGGGAATTGCCCAGAACGTTTGGAACCTGGTGCAGGGGCGTGCCAGGGCGACTGATCGCCGGAGAACAGGCCAGAGGCCTTTCGCAGGTGAAGTGGGGGGAGACACGGATCAATGTTCGAAGTGCAATCAAAATATCATGGTCCATTTTAATGCGGTCACCAGGTTCGGGAATCTTTAAATCCATCAGGCTCCGAAGCTTCGTAAGGTTATCCATGTGTATATTATATTAAAGGGGTCCCCCCTCATGGGTGTCGAGCCCTATGAGGTTTGTGCCCGGAGGACCGGCGCTAGCGGCGGGAGTCTCTTATTATAGATGTTTGTGAGGGGTAGGGACCGACCGGGGCCCGGCCCCCGGCCCGGCCCCGGCCCCGGCCCCCGGCCCCGGCCCGGCCCCGGCCCCGGCCCCGGCCCCGGCCCCGGCCCCCGGCCCCGGCCCGGACCCGGCCCCGGCCCCGGCCTGCCGGCCCCGGCCCCGGCCCCGGCCGCCGGCCCCGGCCCCGGCCCCGGCCCCCGGCCCCGGCCCCGGCACCCCGGCCCCGGCAAACCCCGGCCATTTTTAGCGAACCCGGCCCCGGCCGCGGCCCCGGCCCCGGCCCCCCGGCCCCGGCCAAAAATTCAGGAAAAAACCGAGGTTTTCTACGGGGTTTAACTTTAATGTTAGACTATTATAAAAATTAAAATCAAAACAAATAAAAAAATATATTTTAAATTCATTACTGCCTTTGTTAAAATTCGATGCAAAATATATAACATCACTAAATATAATCAAATTTTTTTTTTGGTATTTAACTATGACTTTCAAAAATTAAACAATTTGAGGCCAATTATAAATTTCCGAGTCTTTAACATAACTAATATCGAAATTTGCATATATCAATAAAAGAATTCGGAAAAGGAATATAAATATAATTGTTAAAATATTTAATCAGTATTTTAATTTATTATAATTGAATTAATTATCTATCATATATATATATACTATATATAATATAAATATATATATATATTATATAAATATATATATATATATATATATTATATATAATATATATATATATTATATATATATTATATTATAGTATAGTATATATATATATATATGATATATATATATATAAATATACTATATATTATTATAATATAGGTATATATATATATATATATATATTATATATTATATATATATATATATATATAATATATAGTATATATATATAATATATATATATTATATATACTTTTAGAGAGGAAGCCCTTGGACTTCTTTTTTAGTGTTATGCTTTACTGTCACTTCATTTTAATACTAAATGTACGCAAATTAAAAACATTGTTAAAGACAACTTTTTTTTAATGAAATAAATTTTAAAAAAGGAAAAGCTAATTTTC
>JABUQX010014752.1:12500-30000 GCA_015478945.1 Trachelipus rathkii
TAGGCCGGAAGTGCCGTGTTAAAAAAAAAAAAAAAAAAAAAAAAAAAAAAAGGTTGCCAGATAAACACTGAAAGAGAGAAGGTTAGGATTTTGAGCTCTGGGTTTTTCTTTTAAAATCCGAATAATGCAATTTTAGCAATAATTTTCGAAATTTTTTCCTCGCGATTTGGACCCAAACAAAGTTTTAAAAATTCAGCATTTGGTAGGCTCTAAAAGTTCTTTTGTTGCGTTTTTTCCGTGTCTTTTTTTAGTTTTGCAAATTAATTTGCATCTTGAAAGAAATCCGAAATCTCTACTCTAGTGAACGGTCATTTAACCATTTGGTTGAAATTACTTGAAAACATTGACATATATATATATATATATATATATATATATATATATATATATATATATATATATATATATATATATATATATATACTATATATATATATATAGTATATATATATATATATATATTATATATACTATATATATTATATATATAATAATATATATATATATATATATATATATATATATATAATTATATTACATATATATATATATATATATTATAATATATATATATATATATATTCCATATATATATTATATTATATATAAATTATTATTATATATATATATATATATTTATTAATATTATATATAATATATATATTAATATTATATATTAATATATATATATATATATATAATATATATATATATATATCTATATATTATATATATATATATATATATAATTTTTTGGCACATCATGAAATGAAAATTTCAGGCAACTTTTTCATTATTCATTTCGATAATATAAAATTTCCAAGAAGGATGTATAATTTGGGGCAAGGTACACATTATTTTTATTCAAAAATAAATTTAAAACACACCGTTTTGGCGCTGTCACAGGAAAAATTTCTAATATTCTTGAAAATTTTTGTTTGTAAAATGGATTACGTATTACAAAATTTTCTATATAATTAAGATGAATCTCTCTCAAAATAGACTGAAGAGATGAGAAGGACAAATTAATATTTTCATAATCCGTCGGAAAAAACTAAAACTCAGGGACTGTTGTTAGTGTGGATGCCATTCCTTCAAATTATTCCTACAACAGCTGTTTTCAATTGTATTCGACTTTTGTCGTTACAAAAAGAAGACAGTTTTCGCCGAGCGTTTCTTGTGTTTTAATGGAATTGGCTACATGACACCTTAAAACTGAGTTCACTATAATAGAGAGCTTTTCTACATTTTTGATGAGGCAATATGTTGGACAAGGTATGATCGATGTTTCAACTATGGCAGGGGAACGACGTTATGTTCAAATTTGCTAAAAATGTATAAGAAAGTGTTGTTTTTTAAAATGTGCGAATTTAACAAACTGACCCTTGTTTTGAACGATTCTGATTGTGCATTAGAAATACGTAAAACAATTCCCGCAAATATTGAAAATAATCACTAAACTTCTTTCTGGAATCTGTTCTTCAAGAAAGTATGGTCCCAAAAATCTAATGTTCTCCTGAAGACATGTTGATCTTATAAATACTGAAGTATTGCTTTATTCCAGGAACTTTAGTTGGTATTTTCTAAGATTTGAAAAAGATTATCAAAAAGAACGGTGATAATGCAACGGACAAAAGTTGCCTTTCAGGCAACACTGGACTTGCGGCAAAGACTCGGTTTTTATCTTGTATTAAGTAAGTAAATGCTCTTCATTACTGCAATATGAATCAAATGATTTGCATTACATTCGTAATAAAAGATATACTAACACGCGGTCAATTACATTCAAAGAATACTAACAGTTATTATTAGTCGTGTTGACCAACAGATAATCCTGGAGAATATGTAAACCATGATTTTATCACATAGCTGATCAACAGTATTAAAGTAGGGTTACAGAACATAATCTTAGAACAACAACAAGACCGTCCAATTGCTAGGTTCACTGGAATCTGGAAAACATTTAATTTTATCTCTTGCCTAAACTCTGATAGTTTTTCTGAGCAGCTGTTATATCATACCAAACAAAACAGTACGCATTTTTCTGATTAAAATATTACAGGTCTTTTCACTGTTGTTCTAAATATCCATTTATAAATAGTTGACAGAGACGAGGTTTGTTTCTTTTTGAACAGGTCTAGAATATAGCAATGAGATGACATTAAGTAATTAATTTTTGTAATATTTTTTTTTTTTTACAAATTGTCAAGCAATTTTAAATATGAATCTGGACTATAGTGCTGCTTCTAGATGGATAAAAAAGATAGAAAAAGGGGGACTTTTTTCCCAGCTATAAGATATGCTGTGGAAATTTCTCTAGCCCAATCGTGCACAACGGGCACCATTGAAAGATTTTTTTGGTACATTGCGAAGAGAAAAATAGTAGTTGAGATCAGTCATGTTCAATATCCGTCTCGATGGAATGTAAGCATGCCATGTGTGTACACAGAAAAAAAATGGTGCTGGAAAATAGGAAGAAGCTGGAATAAGTACTAGTGAAAATTTATATAAACTGGCGTTTGAATGCTTTGTTAACCAGTGTTGAGGAGAGGAGATTTCTATGTGTGTGTACACACAGACACACAGACACACACACACACACATACACACACACAAACACACACACACTCCAAGTCCGGCTCTGTCTTCATCATATTAAATAACTTGGGTAGACATTAACTTTTCACGAATAATTACAAAAAATAATTATTTTATAGTAAATATTTTTTTTCTCCAGCAGAACTCAAATGTATTTTTTTTTTATCCGCCCAGCTCCAGGTTCCGATTCCACAATTTTGAAGGACAAGATAAATTATTATTCATTTTATTTAATACTCTTCCTTATCCTATTAGGAGAGGCTTGAAGTTTCAGCACTCAAATCCCCCTCCCCTCCTTTAATTTAGTCTTACCCTAATCCCTCCCTAATCCAAATTGCAATCCCTAAATCTCATCATATTAACTGAGGGATTGCTACATGTCCAACTCATTCACAAACCCTCCCGATAGTTTGTTAACCTCCACCCTCCTTTATTTTATATTACTAAATTTATAAATAATATAAAATACATTAAAAGATTTTATTATCTCATACTCACAGTTCCTATTAATATGCGCAAGTAAATCTGTGTATTGTTCCTCAGTTTTCACACTAGCGAGAACTGCACCATCTCCTTCGCAAACGGATTTTGCTTCCAGCCATGGCACCGCTTGCTGTTGAAAACTGTAGCATTTGCTGGCAATTGGAACAAACTCAGAGGGACAGCCATTTGAATCTGAGAGACATACATATTTATATGATATATATATATATATATATATATATATATATATATATATATATATATATATATATATATATATATATATATATATATATATATATATATATATATATATATATATATATATATATATATATATATATATATATATATAATATCAGTGGCGAGGGGATGGCATTTGGTATAAGGAAATATCGCTACAGTTTCGGTTCCTTCTATTCCGTCATTATTATATATATATATATATATATATATATATATATATATATATATATATATATATATATATATATATATATATATATATATATATATATATATATATATATATATATATATATATATATATATATATATATTTTTACTCTTTATTTATATATATAGTCCTGTCTTCGCGTTTTTGTGGCAAATTTTTCTGTCACCATGTTGTAAAAATTTTCTTGTTCTCTTAGCGATGCCAATACTTCTTTTTCAATTGATAATAACGCTAGATTACTCAAACGATCTTCGCTCTGAGTGGATCTTTTGTATGTATGTATTCTTTTGAGAGCTGAAAAACTTCGTTCCACTGATGCAGTCGTCGCGGGTATGGTTGAAATCAATTTCGCCAATTTAAATATCTCTTTAAAGGGCTGGTGCAAATTTTCTGTTGTTAGGAATTTAATTAATATGTGTGGGGATTTTCCTTGGAAAGTAGTGGTTCTATAAAATACGTTTAATTCGTTTTTGAGCCCACACAAATCGAAAACGTTTGGGTAAACTCTTCCTAAATTGTCGAAAAGAGATTCGGGAAAAGCATTCTTTCGGGCAAAAATTTCAAATTTCCTAGGATTCAAGAGTTCAAAAAATGTTAAGTTTTGGAGCGAAGTGAATCTAGTGGTTAAATGACATGTTAAATTATCGATAATGGAGAAATAAAGTCTGCGATATCGTTGTTCTTGTGACAAGTTATCTAAATCTTCGCGTCTCCTATTTTTGGGTAAACCCGTCATAGATACAGTTTTTTCCCAAAGTGGAAGAAACCCAACAATTTCACATTTATCACACTTGTCCTGTTCTAAAATTATTCTGTCCAATAATTTCTTTTGGCATTTATCACAATGATTAACACCCTGCCTAAAGTTTTTTAAATATTGGTGGAAGTCTTTTACATAGTTAAGGCATTCCATAATATCTATATTTTCCGTTTGCAAAATTTGGAACAATATGTCCGATTGGGAGAATAAAGGCGAAAATAAATTTAAAAGAAAAACTGTTTCAAAATTTTTCAGGAAATCAACGTATCCATGTGCTGTGCACCTGTCTGGTCCATTCCATTGGTCATCATCGTTTTCATAAATGCTTGAGAAGAAGTCAGTAATTGGTTTCCAATAACTATCAACGGTGTTAACCAAACGAGAAGTAAAAGACCATCTTGTTGGAGCAAAAGATGGAATATGCTTTTTAAGATGTTCCTGAACTGCAAAGGCTCTTTTGCTAGAATGAGATGAAAATGTTGCAATTCCATTTAAAGTGGAGAAAAATAAGTTACACTCAGGAATTTCATTCATGCCCTGAGCCAAAACCAAGTTTAATACGTGAGCGTAACAATGAGTATGTAGAGCCTTAGGGTACTCATCTAGAACTTTCTTTTGTAAGCCCGACACATGACCTGACATAACAGCGGCGCCATCGTATGTTTGAGCAATGAGCTTATCGGCTAGTTTATATTCGTTGACAATATTCTTAATGTGAGAGAATAGTCCATCGGCTGTTCGGTCAGCACTGACATCATTAAATCTGATAAATCTTTCTTTTATAGAATTATCACCCTTGTGCACATACCTCAGAACCGTGGACAATTGCGATCTACTTTTAATATCCGATGTTTCATCCAACATGATAGCTACAAAATCAGTTTCTTCTATTTCTCGGAAAATAACCTCATTTACAACTTCACTAATAGTACTAATCAAATCATTTTGAATGTCACTCGAGGTCCCTCTAAATACTGTAGCAGTCTGAAAATGTTCCGCGAGTAATGGATCCCAGATTTTTAAAAGGTTCAAAGTTTCTATGTAGTTACCTTTATTTAAAGATGTTTTCCCTTCATCATGTCCTCGAAACGGCAATTCCTGATTTGCTAAGCAACATGTAACATCAATTAAACGCTTGAGAATTTCACGGTTCTTTTTAACTTTTTGATTATGTAGACTATTATTAACTCTCAGGGTTTTGTCTAATCCTTCATCAACTCTTTCTTTACCGAAGGCGTACAAATCCATTACACACTGAAGGTGACTTTCGGAGTTCTCATGTGCTTTAGCCGATCTAGAAAGACCGCTTAGGTTTGAAAATCCAGTTGACACCCAAGAAGTATATGCGGATTTTGAGAAGAGAAGACAAGGCCAACAAAACAATTTTAGTAAACTCTGACTTCCGCATAGCCAATTATGGTTCTCATAATTAGAGATTGTAAAATGCCTGGTGTATGATTTATTTTTCTCCCTAACAATTGCAGTTAAATCCTTCAATGATGGGCAAGGACGTCCGTTCTTGACGATCAAAAGTTTATTCTCAAACTTGAGTGACCCAAAAGGTTTTTTCTTTAGCTGTGTAATAACATCTTGTTCATCCATAACTGATCTATAATAATCTATATATATATATATATATATATATATATATATATATATATATATATATATATATATATATATATATATATATATATATATATATATATATATATATATATATAAAATCAGGCTCGTGCCGTGACTTGTCTCTCAGGGTAGGCAGGCTTAATTTTAATATATACCGTATATATATATATATATATATATATATATATATATATATATATATATATATATATATATATATATATATATATATATATATATATATATATATATATATATATATATATATATATGTTAAGGAGAGTGGAAAGGTACCTGCTACGTTTTTAATGACAACTACGAGGACACCCTCAAATAAAGATTCCACTCTCCTATATTATGGTAAAATTAAATTAATACTAAAGTCAATAAAGTTAATGTATGAAAAAATAATAAAATATCACACCTTAATCGGTCCACGGAAGACTTGACGAATTTATGACGATCCTTCTGGCTTCTTGCCGTTCAAGGTTTCTGGGGGATATGCGACGTTAGTCTAACGGGGGTCAATTTTCCACTAGAACTTGACGTGTTTTGCTTACATCCAGCGTCGATTAATAAGAGTTTTACTTGGTTCACATCTCTAATGAGTTTTACAACCAATCTAGGATAAGGAGAAACAAAAACAAAGCAAAGGAAACAAAAATAATGGGGAATAGAGAAACTCTGTACTAAAACGTGTTTATTCAATGTAAAAATGAATAGTATACCAATTTGGTGTTTAATAGTATAATAGTATATTTAGTATATTAATAGATTAATATAATAATGGCAAGGTTTATTAATTGAGTTTATACTCGTATGTACTGTACTACAATTATGAATCATTCATTTCTTGAGGACCATAACGGTGTTAAATAATATCTATGACAAAAGAAATTAATAAACGGTAATAGCAAAATGCTGTATCAATATATTCTAAGAACCATTCGGTTATTAATACGTAAGGCTTATTCAATTTAAGTAAACTAAGTAAACCCAGAGGGTTGTAATATAATATGAAAGAATATTATAAATCTTTAACCATAAGGTTATCAATATGGTAAATATTAATATACAAAGAAATAAAGAGTTTTAACCCGATGGTTGTAAATAAATAAACTATAATAGCAACAATATAAATTAATGAACCGAACAATTATGATATAGTAAATATTTATATAAATGAAATATTTAACCATATGGTTGTGAATACAAAAATAAAGTAAGATAACATCAATTATATAAATTATAGGTAAATAAGCAATAAAGCTTTCAAAATATAGAAAATGAAGCATATATAGCTTTCGAAATACAAATAACTTTATAGCTTTTTAGCTGTTCAAGGATATAAGGATATATAAAATATATATAATTAAGCAATTTAGCTTTCAAAGATATATAGAGAAAATGAAATGAAGCAATATAGCTTTTCAAATACAAATACTTTATTAAATCAAAATACAACTACAAGATTAAGGGTATTATAAACCATAAGGTTGTTTTAATATCAAAAGTACAAAAATAAATATATTTATATACAATTTTAAACTTCAAGTTTTCTATGACAATGTTATTATTCATCAACATATATATTTCTTTCAGCACTTTTCATAGGTTCCAATATTGTTATAAGATCATATATGTTACATTATTCTTCGAGTATTGAGTATTTCACTTCACAGTTGTATTTTCTAGATGAAAGTTTGTTATCACAACTTTTTCACAAGACATAAAATTGTTAAAGTGTTCTTACACTAAATTCCAAAAAACGTTAAGTTCAAGATGAAGTTAGATTAATATATACAATTGAAGAAAAAAGTCAGGACTTTGAATCTTGAAGAAGACTTCGAAACGAAGATTTCAATTATACCATATAAAAGAAATTCCAAAATGAAGATGATAAAAAGAAACTCCAAATAGCAACTTTGACGACGAGTCCAAATCTAACATCAGAACTTGGACTAGAAATAGAAACTTTTGAAATGAAGATTTCAACACCAACAATAGAAAGTTTTGCACGAAGCATCCAAAATAGAAACCTTGAAGAGAGAATTTAAGTAAGTATTCATGCTCTTCACTTTACTGATCAATTACATAACATATAATGTTTATGACATATAATTATTTAATATCAATTTTATAATAATTAATTTTATTTAATTTATTTTATTTCTTTTTAGACTTACCCCGACCATTAACTAGTATCAAATTTGGAGGGGGTTTCTTCTATTCAATGACCATCTTCTTGACTTGTCAAACCGATGACTTCACCTGATGATCCGCTGTGATAAGTAAGTAATTCAACATTACAATTTATATTTATTTCGATATTAATATTTATTATCTCTCAAGCATCTTTTCACTACTAACCTTATTTTTAATAGGAAAACACTCCTATGACAACACTTCACAAGAATGGATTGTTTTATATTTCTATAAGAGTGGCACTTTGGACACAAGGTTATATTAATAATAATATTCAACGTTCCACATAATTATTCCAATTAATTAATTATTCCAAAAGTTCATTGCACTGGGCATCTATAATAACTGAGAACAACTAAGAGAACTTTGACAATTAAATAAATAAAAAAAAAAAAAAAAAAAAAAAAATATATATATATATATATATATATATATATATATATATATATATATATATATATATATATATATATATATATATATATATATATATATATATATATATATATATAAGTAAAACAAACTTTCACAAAAATCAAAATAAATAAATTAATTCCATAACTCATAAATATTTACTTTACGTCCCGTCCCATTCTCAAACCGAAAAGTAATTTTTTAACTTTCTATTTTGTACACAAAACCATATAAAATGAAAAATAAATTTACAATCTACTAAGAATATAATTCACACAACAAAGAAAAATAAAGTTGCGTAGTGACAACGGACTCCCGTTACATTCTTCGCCGCTAAATCTTGCCTCCACCCATTTTAACTTTGTTGGGTGAGTGTTAACAATCTTTTATATTTACACAATTATATACAAAATAATAATTTTAAGAAAATACATACATTAGCTATATAGCTGTACTTTACTTTCGAAGTAGCATATTGCTGTATATATAAAATATTACTAATTTTCTACGGGACTATAGAAGTGGGAATCAAATAATTATAATGAATGCCTTCTAAATATATCAAAATTCTTTTCATCCTATATTTCAGAACCATACAAGGAACTAATATCGTGATATCGAAAAGATGGGGAGGATAAATCCAATGGATCCATCGATACAACTTCTATACTAGAGTCGTCCACTCGATGTACTAACTCCATATAGTAGACATATAAGGCATCAGCCCATTTTCTCTCAGGGCAACAGCTCCTAACACTATCAATTCAGGTAGAAATTCAGAAGGAATCACCACAAAAGCTATTGGTTTTGTGATGAAATTAGTTTCGGGAAAGAACAATTTCGTTTCTACATAATGGTAGACAGGGACAGGATGATTACGGTATAATCCGCTAATTTCTTTGATTCCCAGGGCAACGGTTGACCACAATTCTAAATCTTTTAAATGTGTGGAAACAAACTCACTACTAATCAAACTAACACCGGCTCCACTGTCGACATAACAACCATAATAATTTTGACTATCAGGTCTAATAGCGACAGGAACTGTAAATGAGTCAGTTCTTCTTTTATCGAAATTTACTTGTATGGTGTGTACTTTAGTTTTTAATGCTGGAACTGGGTTTGTAAGTGGTTTACGTTCTATATTTGACCAAGGATTATTTTTCAAAGGAATTTGACTTTCAATTGTTGACAAAGAGGGCAAAGGGGTTTTTATAACACGATTTTTACTTTCCGGGGTTTGTACAGAAGTATTTAACGAAGGGTTACTTAATAAAGAATCTTTACTCAAAGGAAGTTTACTTGGAAGTATTTTACTTTCGGGGGTCTGTAAAGGGGAAGTATGACAAAAAAGGTTACTCAACGCAAGGATTTCTTCCGAAGAAGAATGAATATCATTCCTACAAATTGAATCATTCATACTTTGAACTACAGGCACTACTGACTTTGAAACTAGGTTTTTCTCCACTTGCTTTTTCAATTCTTTAGCTGGAGAATGAGAATTTGACAACTGTTTAGGCCGACAAGACCGTTCATTTCTACTTATACGTCATGTTTACTAATAACTTATTTGAACTAAGGAACAGCAGAATTTGACATGATGGTTTTCCACCGGGTTTTGCAATTGCTATAGATGGAGAAGGACAGTCTACCGATGATTCCGGTTGGGAAGAACTTTCAACTACAGCACCCATGCACTTTCCGTCCAAATGGGATAAATGGCAACATTCACAAGATTCTACATACCTACGAGGGGGTAATGATGGGGTATCATTTTGGGAAGGAAGTTCATTTTCCTTCAAAGAGAATTTATGAGTGTCAGTTTCTGACGTTATATTTTTGGCAAAGGATGTTATGGGAGAAACTTGAAAAATTGAATCCTCTATTATTTTTCTCAATTGGTTTCGGGGAAATCCTATTCAAACAACTGATTCCAGGATGTGATTTATTACAAAGACAAACTATCCTATGACTACGACTATTTTGAGGACACAACAATGGGGTCTTACGAGCTTTACATTCAGCTATCTTATGACCTCCTTTCTTACAGTAGCTACAAATACCAAGGTATTTGTAGCATTGATTCATTCTATGGCCCACCTTATTACAATAATAACAGACTAGTTTCTTTCGATCAACATGTACACGGGGGACATTCATGCAAGTTGTAACACTCAGAGGCGGTGGATTATAAGAATTTTTTCCATAGGAATAACCATTATAGGAATTCTTAGGAGGGCTACTCTGGTATACACGGGGAAATTGAGTATTCTTAATATGGGGTTTATTATAAATAGGATATACTGGATGATTGTTCTGTACATTCTGTAAGCTTGTTACCAGTTGATTTAAGAGACTAATAGCTCCTTCTAACAATTCTAAATGATACTGCATTTGAAGGTCAATGGGATACAGATTTTTATTATAATTATGAGGGGCAGGGCCTCGTCCAACTTTTGGATTCTGGAGTGGTATGACAGAACAAGGTGGTGACCACACTGGGGTAAACCGTCTATTCTGTTTTTGTGCTACAGTAGTATATGCACTATGTACTTGTTCTCTACTAGGATATATATCTATTAAGACCAGGGGCCAAGTTACTGTTGTAAACAATTAAAGGTTTCTTGTGTTTATCCGGTATTCTAGGTTTGAACACTGGTTTGTTTAAGAAGATTTTATCTTGTTTAGAAAACATTTAGTAATTTTAAACAAAGTATCAAAAGGTGTATGATTAAAGTCGAGATTTTGACTGGGGGAAACCAACCTTTCTTCAACTATTTTCTTATCATAATTTGTAGGCTGTGAGGATCTAAATAAATTTTTGGATTGTTCATATACATCTACACAACGTGCTAATGATTTGGCTTCTCCTTTATTTCTAAGGGAATTCCTACCAACTAAGGGTTTTGATTCATCTCGGTGAGTCTTTCTGTCAACGTTACTGTATTGTTGACCTTGTCGAGCCAATCTATCACTCACTAAGATTTTCTCTTTCTGGAGTTTTGTTTTTAATTTCAACAAAGTGGATATGGGCATTAATTTACCATCGGGGTTAGGAATAGTCCTTTCAATGTCAGTGTCAGTTTGGGGATTACTTTCCTCTGTCTGTGCAACAAGGTGTATTTTTCCAGAAGAATCTAGTTCAACCTTTTCCCATGATTCAGGTTTTAAATTCTCATCTAAACTACCTATTTGGGATTGTGGTCCAGGATTATCTGGATCTAGAAGTTCAGCCATTATAAATACCTAAATAAATCTGGACGATGGGTTAAGAATATCTGTGATTTTTGGTGAACCAATCACTACTCTTGCGCGCCGGCGGGAACAAAAGACAATCAAGTCCCTGTTCGGGCGCCAAATAAATTTAATCTATTTATGTTAAGGAGAGCGGAAAGGTACCTGCTACGTTTTTAATGACAACTACGAGGACACCCTCAAATAAAGATTCCACTCTCCTATATTATGGTAATGTTCTAATAATACTAAAGTCAATAAAGTTAATGTATGAAAAAATAATAAAATATCACACCTTAATCGGTCCACGGAAGACTTGACGAATTTATGACGATCCTTCTGGCTTCTTGCCGTTCAAGGTTTCTGGGGGATATGCGACGTTAGTCTAACGGGGGTCAATTTTCCACTAGAACTTGACGTGTTTTGCTTACATCCAGCGTCGATTAATGGGAGTTTTACTTGGTTCACTTCTCTAAATGAGGTTTATAACCAACCTAAGATAAGGGAGAAAACAAAAACAAAGCAAAGGAAAACAAAATAATGGGGAATAGAGAAACTCTGTACTAAAACGTGTTTATTCAATGTAAAAATGAATAGTATACCAATTTGGTGTTTAATAGTATAATAGTATATTTAGTATATTAATAGATTAATATAATAATGGCAAGGTTTATTAATTGAGTTTATACTCGTATGTACTGTACTACAATTATGAATCATTCATTTCTTGAGGACCATAACGGTGTTAAATAATATCTATGACAAAAGAAATTAATAAACGGTAATAGCAAAATGCTGTATCAATATATTCTAAGAACCATTCGGTTGTATAAAAAATGATAAGTGTTATTCAATTTAAGTAAACTAAGTAAACCCAGAGGGTTGTAATATAATATAAAAGAATATTATAAATCTTTAAACATAAGGTTATCAATATGGTAAATATTAATATACAAAGAAATAAAGAGTTTTAACCCGATGGTTGTAAATAAATAAACTATAATAGCAACAATATAAATTAATGAACCGAACAATTATGATATAGTAAATATTTATATAAATGAAATATTTAACCACATGGTTGTGAATACAAAAATAAAGTAAGATAACATCAATTATATAAATTATAGGTAAATAAGCAATTAAGCTTTCAAAATATAGAAAATGAAGCATATATAGCTTTCGAAATACAAATAACTTTATAGCTTTTTAGCTGTTCAAGGATATAAGGATATAAGGATATATAAAATATATATAATTAAGCAATTTAGCTTTCAAAGATATATAGAAAAAATGAAATGAAGCAATATAGCTTTTCAAATACAAATACTTTATTAAATCAAAATACAACTACAAGATTAAGGGTATTATAAACCATAAGGTTGTTTTAATATCAAAAGTACAAAAATAAATATATTTTATATACACTTTTAAACTTCAAGTTTTCTATGACAATGTTATTATCCATCAACATATATATTTCTTTCAGCACTTTTCATAGGTTCCAATATTGTTATAAAATCACATATGTTAGATTTTTCCTTTAATTATTGAGTATTTCACTTCACAGTTGTATTTTCTAGATGAAAGTTTGTTATTACAACTTTTCCACAAGACAAAAATTGTTAAAGTGTTCTTACACTAAATTCCAAAAACATTAAGTTCAAGGTGAAGTTAGATTTATATATACGATTGAAGAAAAAAGGTCAGGACTTTGAATCTTGAAGAAGACTTCGAAACGAAGATTTCAATTATACCATATAAAAGAAATTCCAAAATGAAGATCATAAAAGAACTCCAATTAGCAACTTTGACGACGAGTCCAAATCTAACATCAGAACTTGGACTAGAAATAGAAACTTTTGAAATGAAGATTTCAACACCAACAATAGAAAGTTTTGCACGAAGCATCAAAATAGAAACCTTGAAAAGAGAAATTAAGTAAGTATTCATGCTCTTCACTTTACTGATCAATTACATAACATATAATGTTTATGACATATAATTATTTAATATCAATTTTATAATAATTAATTTTATTTAATTTATTTTATTTCTTTTTAGACTTACCCCGACCATTAACTAGTATCAAATTTGGAGGGGGTTTCTTCTATTCAATGACCATCTTCTTGACTTGTCAAACCGATGACTTCACCTGATGATCCGCTGTGATAAGTAAGTAATTCAACATTACAATTTATATTTATTTCGATATTAATATTTATTATCTCTCAAGCATCTTTTCACTACTAACCTTATTTTTAATAGGAAAACACTCCTATGACAACACTTCACAAGAATGGATTGTTTTATATTTCTATAAGAGTGGCACTTTGGACACAAGGTTATATTAATAATAATATTCAACGTTCCACATAATTATTCCAATTAATTAATTATTCCAAAAGTTCATTGCACTGGGCATCTATAATAACTGAGAACAACTAAGAGAACTTTGTCAATTAAATAACTAAAAGAAAAATATATATATATATAGTATATATATATATATATATATATATATATATATATATATATATATATATATATATATATATATATATATATATATATATATATATATATATATATATATATATATATATAAGTAACACATGTTTGAATTCATAATATGATTATAAATACATAATAAATAACAATATAAAATGACATAAATGATAATTTGTCTCCAACTTTCATGATTACCTGATTTTACCAACTTTCAGGATTACCTGCTATTTCTACAAAACCATAAAAAATGAAAAATAAATTTACACTTTACTAATAATATAAATCACACAACAAAGAAAATAAAATTGCGAAGCGACAACGGACTCCCGTTACATATATATATATATATATATATATATATATATATATATATATATATATATATATATATATATATATATATATATATATATATATATATATATATATATATATATATATATATATATATATGGAGTTAAAGCAGTGATCGCTGATACAAATATTTACAAGTAGGAGGGCCCTATTGATGAAATATGAAGGAATCAAATAGATTCTAAGGTTAAAATTTAATAAAAATTATTAAATATAAAAGTTATCTAAATAAAATCATGAGCTTTCGTTCCTATGCTGGAACCTCGTTCAGATGAAATTTATACACTAACATTAAAAAAGCAAAAATTACTGAGTTATTTAAATTTTAAAGTTTGGATAATTTAATTTTGTTAAAAAATTTTGTGGTGCTCAAAATATTATTTTGTATTGTGTCAATGTTGTAATCACCTTTTTGTTTATTGAAATTATTTGAATTAATAATGCAAAAAGATTCGATGAGTTTACGTTTTTGTAAATTTTGAACATGGAGAATAGGTGTCATTTGGTTAAAGTTAATGAAATGATTGTAAGTAGAGCGATGAAGTGTCAGGGAAGAATTTTGATTATCATGTAGAAGGTCATATTTGTGTTGATAGAGTTGACGTGTAAGATCGTGGGTTTCACCAATGTAGAGGGAGTTGCAATCTTTACATAGAATTTTGAGACATTGGGAAAGTTCATTAGGGGGACTGGGTTTATGAATGTGAGGTTTAAGGTTTTTTTTAAGAGGGAGAATATCATAGGAAGTGAAACGTAGAGTTTTTGGAAAGATATTTTTAATGTGATTGAGAGGAAATTGAGGTAGAGGGAGGAAAGAGTTAGAATTATAGGAGTGGTTAATGGGAGGATTGTAGTAGGTTCTGTTTGCCTTTTTTTATGGCCTTATGGATGATATGAGAAGGGTAAGAAAGTTTTTGAAAGTTGAAGTAAGAAAATCGAGTTCAGCTTGAAGGTAGGAGGGAGAACATAATGTCAATAACAAAAAGGTGATTACAACAATGACATAATACAAAATAATATTTTGAGCACCACAAAATTTTTTAACAAAATTAAATTATCCAAACTTTAAATATTATATAACTCAGTAATTTTTGCTTTTTTAATGTTAGTGTATAAATTTCATCTGAACGAGGTTCCAGCATAGGAACGAAAGCTCATGATTTTATTTAAATAACTTTTATATTTAATAATTTTTATTTACTTTTAACCTTTAGAATCTCCTATTTGATTTCTTCATTTTTCATTAACAGGGCTTTCCTACTTATATATATATATATATATATATATATATATATATATATATATATATATATATATATATATATATATATATATATATATATATATATATATATATATATATATATATATATATATATATATATATATATATATATATATATATATATATATATACGGTGTATAAATATGTAGTATTTGGTTGCTATATATATATATATATATATATATATATATATATATATAGTTATATATATATATGAGTATATATATATATATATATATGTTATTAATATATGAATATATATTTATATAGTTATATATATATATATAAATGGTATATATATATATATATATATATATATATATATATATATATATATATATAATATATATATATATATGAGTATATATATATATATATATATATATAAATAAATATAGAGTATCTTGACATACAAATATATATATATATATATATATATATATATATATTCATAAAATTTTATTCTTTCATTCTCATATTTTTAAAATCAACTTAATTAAAACTCTTTTTGATAGGGGATACAAAATTTCTTCAACTTTTGTTAATTTTACAAAAAAAACTTGATTTTCTGAAAACATTATTTCTGAAGAATGGGTTCCCAGAATTTATTATTGACTCAACTTTTCGAAAACTACTTTCAGCAAAATTTAAAGACAAATCTCAAGCTAAATTAACAGCTCCCAAGGATATTTTGTATATGAGGTTCCCTTTTCTGGGGAGAATGAGTTACGAAATTCTTCGAAAAATTGAAGTAGTTTTAAAAACAAATTTATCCCAGTTCAAACTTAATTGAAAAACAAAATTGGGAATTATTTTAAATCAAAGATAAACTCCCATTACCTTTATGCTCATCAGTAATATATCATTACAAATGCGGTGACTGCGATGCCACCTACATAGGAAAGACAATACGAAGCCTTTCCATACGTATTGCTGAGCATAAAGGTATTTCATTTAGAACTCTAGACCATTTACATCATCCTCCCTATTCAGCTCTACTTTAAATGCTCATTCTCTTCAGGAAGGCCACCATATACAAAATACCCAATTTTGGAATATTGGCCAAAACAGAGGAACCAGATCTTCAGTTGTTAGAATCCTTGTATATTTGGCACTTCAAACCGACTTTAAATGAAAATCTAAATTTTAACAGCCTTTTAATATTGAAGTGAAATTTTGTTTAAATTAAGAACTCTTTACTACATAATATTGAAATCATTAATTTATTTGTATGCTTGAGCGATTTTCAACTGGGAAATATTTACCTATTCTTTTAATATAAGCCTTGAAAATGGGTAGAAGATTTGATCACCCGAAACTAGTCGGCTAATAAATTATCTAAAATGTTCAAATTCCTTTTGGAATACTATTATATATATATATATATATATATATATATATAGTATATATAGAGGGAGTGAGAGAGTATAGATATATATATATATATATATATATATATATATATATATATATATATATATATATATATATATATATATATATATATAAAGAAATAAAAAGAAAATTAAAATTTTCTCCAGGGCTTAATAAAAAAAACAATATTTGGTAA
>JABUQX010014752.1:42500-45000 GCA_015478945.1 Trachelipus rathkii
TAATATTTATTACTCAATTATTACCAATATCTATTACTATTATTGATTATTATTATTTTATCTTTATCCTATTATCATTATTATTATTATTATTATCTATTATTATTACTGTAATTGTTATTAATATTATTATTATTATATTATTATTATTATTATTTTTTATTATTATTATTATTAATTATTATTATTATTATTATTATTATTAGTTCATTATTTTAATTATTATTATTATTAATTGTTATTATTTATTATATTATTATTATTTATTATTATTATTACTTATTATTATTATTATTATTGATTATTATTATTATTATTTATTATTATCTATATATTTTATTAATTATTAATTATTATTAATTTATTATTATCTATTATTATTTATTATTATTATTATTATTATTAATTATATTATTATTGATATTATTATTATTATTATTGAATTACTATTACACTGCGTCTGGCGTCATTTTGATGAATAGAAGTTAAAGTGTTTCTATACCATGCATTTTTCACGCTGATGTTCAAAATAATGTAATTGGTTTTATGCACATACGTCTATTTTTTTTTCTACATCATATTTTTGCTTTTTGTTGAATTTTTAAATTCTTGGTTGCTTCACTATAAAATTCCTGTAATTTTCTCTTTTTTAGTTTGTAAAGCACATTATTTTACTGTCAGTATTCTTTTTACTATTTTGTAGCTAAATTCCCTTTACTACTTAATATATTTCAAATAAAGATCCATATTTTTTCAAATTATTTCTATTTTAACAACTGCAATGGCAGCTTGAATGTAGAAAGAAAATATTTAATTTTTAAGCACATTTACGTGTTTAGTTAATATGTTCGTATGAAATAGTTAGTCAATTTCTACCTTGGCTTTGCTTAAATATTTTATTACATATCTTTTATATTTTTTCAGGTCATTGTCTTACGTTCTAAAATAATTTCATTCTCATTAAATTAAAGGATTTATTGTAATGAATAGAAAATGCAAAAACCACCCAAATAATTTTTGCTTTATATGTGGAAAAGTTGTATTGGCAGGGCAAAGTTCAAACATTACCTCATTTGTAAAGGCCTCCTATCATGCTTATTTTGGGTTAAAATTGGGAGATCAAGACAAGGTATTTGCTCCTCATATATGTTGTCGAACCTGTGTTGAATACCTAAGAAGATGGAGCACAGGAAAGGTAAAGGCATTACCTTTTGGTATACCTATGATGTGGAGAGAGGGAAAGGATCATGTGACAGATTGCTACTTTTGTTTGACAAACATACAAGGTAAGTTAAATGATAGAATATATGTAAAAATTTGAAGTTACACATGTCTATGATGAGCATTCATACCTCTCCATAATTACATAAATGTCTTTTTGTTTTAGGAGTAAACAAAAAGAACAAGCATTGCGTTAAGTATCCAGATGTGACATCTGCTATTAAACCAGTTCCCCATGGACCAGATATTCCTGTCCCAGACCCACCTCAGAGCTTGAAATTGGATAGCGTTAGTGATGATGAGATAAGTACTGCTGACACCTCTGAAACATACATCAGTGATGCTAAATTGCTTTCAGGTATTTTTGATGGTCCTCAAATTAGAAGTTTAATGAAAGATGATGAGTTTGAGGTCACCATGAACCAAATAGAAAAGGAAGCGTGGATTAATTTCAAATTAATTGCTACTGATTTCCTTGGAAACCATCGTAATCCCCAGTATAAAGACATGGTTAAAAATCTGCTGGAAAGCTTTAAGAAGATGGGTGTTCGTATGTCCATTAAAATTCATTTTCTGGCCTCTCATTTGGAATATTTTCCGGCAAATTGTGGTGATTTTAGTGAGGAACAAGGGGAGAGGTTCCATCAAGATGTTCGGACTATGGAGGAAAGGTACCAAGGTCGCTGGGATATAAATATGATGGCAGACTACTGTTGGTGCCTGAAAAGAGATGAGCCTGTAAAGACTCACAAACGAAAAGCAATTAGGTCATCTTTTCTTAATATTAATTTGGAGATGTAATGTGTAGCATAGATTACATATAAACAAATAGTGGAAAGACTTAAAAATATAGCAATTAGGTATAACCATTAACAGTCAAGGTTCAAGTACCAAGCACTTTATGCAGATTAGAAAAATCTTATAATTACCAGTATATTTTTTACAATAATTTCATTCTTTATGTGACTTGTTTATATAGTAAAGGTTCAATTTACACGTTTTCTTGTTTTCCATTCAATTCTTGTCTTCTTTTCTGGTAGTTACTAATTGCAACACATTGCAACAAGTTGCATATTCATGAAGCATGGAAAACTGCTTAAAGAAAAATAACATTATATGTGTAAAACAATTTTTTGCCATAGAAATAAAACGTGACGTGATAGAGCAAAACTAAGATCATTTTCGTGATCAGCGGGAAAAATACGTATAGAAATTGTTCAAAAACTTCAGACATCACAAAATTTTTTTTATTATTATTATTATTTATTATTATTATTAT